>JBCEWC010008572.1:0-19798 GCA_038996855.1 Solanum aculeatissimum | reverse complement strand
GTGCTAACCCATATTCTTTTCTACATGTTCTAACCATGTAGGGGACGAGGGTGATTTCTACGTTCTCCCGGACGACGATTGATTCTATATTGAAGACTTGTAGCGGTGAGCCCTATTGTTCAAGGGCAATATCCACCATCTATATACATTTTATTTCTATGTATTTACTTTCTAGACTTGAGGGTGAGCCTCAAAACTTATCGAGGTCCCGCTCTTCTATGTAGAGGCATGTTTGGACAAATATTTACTCTAGCACATTTTGGCTTGTATGTTGGATCCTTGTTATATATATGACGTTGTTTAACATGTCTCATGATTATGTTCTCATATTATTATAATGTCTTGAATGTTATGTATTATGTATGAATATGTGCTATGTGCAAGTATGTTTCTCCCTTTCCCGTATTGCCCCCATAGCTTGAGTCCCAAGTCCCTAAATCTTTAGAGCTTATGTGCTACTTGCTTTAGCTTCTGCGTTTCCAAACGGATGATGAGTGTAATGATGCTATGATAGCTTTATTGAGGGTCTTCGGGTCCTCTTTCGCCATGTCACATCTAGGCCTCCTATTCGGGTCGTGACAATATGAATTTCTCAACTTTTATAAGGACATCATATAAGATTTCCACACGCTTCTTCAGCATCCTGTCAGCTATCAAAAACTGCATATTTGTGAGGTAAGGGCTCCCAACCCTAACTTCCTAAAAACTACAACGGGCATTAGATTGATGTTGGCTCCTAGATCACATAATTCCCTTATGAACTCAATATCTCCAATTGTGTATGGTATGGTGAATGCTTCGGCATATTCTCACTTTTGCACTAAGGACCTTATGGATATTGCACTACAATATTGTAACTCTTGAGAGAGCTTTTGACTCACAATCCGCTTTTTTGTAACCAAGTCCTTTATGAACTTTGCATACCCAGACATTTTCTCCAATGCTGTAATGAGATGAATGTTGATGGAGAGTTGCTTCAACATGGAGATAAAGTGCTAGAATTTACCTTTCTCTTTCTTCTTTTTTAGCCTCTAGGAAAGGAGGAGGAGGTCAAGGAATGGGTTTCAACATTTATGGCATTGGCGCTGCATCACTTTCCCCATCCTTGGCATGAACATCTCTGGTGTCTGCTTCTCTGGTCTCCACTATCTCTTTATGAATATTATCATCATTGACTAGCATTGGAGGGTCAATGATTTGTTTGTCACCATGTGTAGTCACGACCATACACTGCCCCCAATTCTTAGGATTTTGAACTGTATTGCCAGGCAATATACCTTTCTAGAGTTAGTTTAGTTGAGTTGAAATCTGACCGAACTACTGCTCCATCTGCTTGATAGAAAAAGAATGAGACATAATTTTTTATTAATATTGCAGATATTAGTTTTCATTCCCTTCACGGTCTCATCATGAGCGTCAGCCTTCTTCATTTGAAGGTTGAACATCTCCTCAATGCGACAACTACCAACACTAAAATCTTAATTATATGGTGGACATATATACCATTTGTATAACCATTTTTGTGTCCCCAATTAGCATCTCTATCCTAGCCCCTATTTCTGTCATAGTACCTCTTCGATTGTTGTCTTTGAAAGCACCATCCCTGTTATATTTCTGACCTTGGCGTTAATAGTCCTGATTGGACCCTTGGGCATTGGTCCAGAAACCTGTCATCCGATTTTTGACTAAGCAAGTTTTCTTCTCATTGTAAGGCTCCTCGTACATGGGTATTTGTGGATGCTGATGAGATACTTCATTCACACAGTCTGGGTTCTATCTTCATTAATAACTCTACATTGGTATTAACTCAAGAAAGCTCTTGCATCACATCCTCACTTGTCTTTGCTTTGGAAAACTAGTACTGACTGAGAACAAGTTTTTTGTAGATAACGTATCCCTCATCCCCCATGCACGATTCATCTTGACCACCCTTTTCATCCTTTTTTGCAACTTCCTGAAATTATTAATCTATAAATGAGCCTCCCATGATAGTGTCAGTGGTAGCTTAGCTATTTCATCCAGGGCTCGATAGAAGATCTCCACCAGGGCTTCATCAACAGTCTTGTAGTCAGGGATATTCTTCAAGTACTTTGTGAATCTCTCCCATGTAGTACTGAGTGAATCATCAAGCAATTGCTCAATGTTATTGATCTGGTCCTTCAAAATCAACTTCTTTGATATCGGGAAGAACCTCTCTAAAAAGGCCCCCTCAAATTCTTTCTAACTGGTGATTGAACTCTGTGGGAGCTTGGATAACCATAGCATTGCTTTGCCTATGAAAGATGGTTGGAAAACAAGGAGCCTAATGACATCCATGGATAGATTTAGCTTTCCCATCATACTGTTATAGATAAATACAACATTACATAGATGGTTATGCGGATCCTCTTATGATAAGCCCATGAACAACCTATGATTTTGCAGCATTTGAAGCAACCCACTCGACACAATAAACTTTGCATTATCTGGCAATAGAGGTAACACAATAATAACGGTGACATCCATCCCTATAGGGTCAAGATGATATTCATTCCATGTATTAGTTGAGGCTTAAAAAACTTGTGGTGGTGGATTTAGTGGAGGTGGGTTGTTATTGTCATTATCCTAGTTTAATGTTGTATTCACTGTGTCATGCGGTGTTGTTTGTATTATCCTGGGCCATTCTCCTTAGCGTCCTTTGGATTTCAGGGTCAAATAGAGTTAAGAAATTGCCTCGACTATGAATGTTGTGTATACACTACACTACATGTTGAAACAAAAACAACAAAACTGTAAAATGAGAGAAATAAGGATTAATTCCTAAATTACTCAAATAAAACAAATCTAGTTGTACTCCTCGGCATCGACACCAAAATCATGATGTCACCCAATCTACAACTTCTTTTTTGAAGTTAAAGTTGTTGTTGTCTAGATAAATAACCTAACCAAGGTTAGGATCGAACACACAGGAAATATGATAGACTAAGAATAATTCCAAGCAATTCGAGGTGATTAACCTACTTATCTCTCGAATGGAGGGGTTTATGGTTTTGTAAAAAATAAACCTATAATAGTGCAAGTGGTGTAAAATTAGTAGACGAAGTATCTAGGGTATTGTGTTTCCCATGATTCCCTAACTTGGTATTACCAAATAATCGCAATTGTTTCTAGTATGTAGCATGCGGAACAGTAAGTTAAGTTTACCAAACCCTTTGATCCAGGTGAGAGGTAAATATCACTACATGATTTGATCTATTCTTGCAGTGTGACATTGTTGACTCTTACCTATTATTCTAGTACAACCTTCCCTTTATCTAGTTTTGTTGATTAGATGAGAAAACATCAATCGATCCTATTAATTTTTCTCTCTTCCTATTCATTACTACCTTGATCTAGTCAATAACACAAGACATGTTTTAACATTGTCCACCCCTTAAAAAACAATTAAAATGAAGAGAAATAATCAATGCATGCATGCACATTTCCAAGAATTATGGATTATCCGATTTTACCTTGTTAGTTATTCATGGTTCCCACAACCCTAGTTAGGGACTTAGCTCGGCATAATTAGGTTAGATGAATTAATCATGTTAAAGAAAAGCATTATTAATCACTTATGACGATAAAGTTAAAGAGAAAAAAATCTCAATCTTCAAGAAATCACAATGCTATAGAATTAACAAACCAAAAAACAGATTTATATTAACTAAGAATTGAAACCGAAATGGCATAGGAAAATTGAGTCGGAAGGCTCCACAGAAGGATTTATGGTATGTACAGAATTCCACGACCTGTGTGGGGCTTCGCAGACTTCATCTTCTAAAATTAGCCATTGATTCCATGAGACCTTCCTACTGGTCGTATTCATACTTACAAAATATAGGGTTTTGTCTGAGTACTTTGTCAGAAAGTATTCAATCTCTGATCATCAAAGCACGAAACTAATCCATGGCTCATGTCAATATTTATGGCTCGTCTGCACATTCATGGACTAAACATCTAAGAGTAGGCCCTTCACTGGATCTTGACCATGAAACCACTCTATGGCTCATGGAAGTATCCACAGCCTGTAGAGTGTCTTGTACTTATCAAAAAAATGCTACAATTATGCAAACTTCATCCCAAAACCATGCCAACTTTATAATCCTGCAAAACAAATATAAAAACATATCAAACCCATAAATATCACTTTGAGAACACACAAACTCCTAAGCTTTAAGCATCAAAAGTATTGTATTTTGGTAGCACATTAGAAGCCTGAGAAGATACTGTACAATGTTCTAGTTAAAGTGGAAAATTCATATTCTCGAAGGTTTCTCTATGATCCAAGATTGTGAGATTGAATTTGAAGTCTAAATCATCTTTGGAAAGCCCTTCCAAGCCACTGGATGAGCACTAGTGGACATGAAGTTTGGCTAACTCAAGTTTAGATTGAATGACGAAGAAGTCGCCTTCAACATTTGTCACTCAATGAAAAGACCTGATGATATAAAGATGGAACTGTGGGCACCTGGTGAAGTCTGAGTAACCAAGTTATGCAAGTCATGCCACGACACTAAATCAGGCGTAACTTGAGAGGCAACCCAAGATATTAAATGTAACATTTATGTATTTGTTTTGGTTTTGTTTTTTAGACTCATAGGTAGTTTAAATTTTTATATTTTATTAATTGTAATTTAGGACTCACAGACTAGTGAATCATAGGGTAACAGTTTGTTCTATGGAGTATATTTAGGAACACTGTTAAAGCAGCAAACTAAAGCATAAATGGGAGAAATGTTGGTTCTATGAATGGTCTTACGGGCCATGGTTTACACCAGGACTCGTACACCGGCTTGTAGAATCACTTCCATAGAAATATTATACACTCCGATCCACGAGCTAACTTTACAGACCATAGCTAAACTTACGGGCCATGAAAAGGGTTTGTGGACCACAGGTAAGATTTTGAACTTGCTAGGTATTGGGGGAACTTATGCTCCAACACACGGGCCATATGTATAGGTATACCCCGTATCTAGATACACAAAGCCAATGCCAGAAAATTAAGGTTCCTGAAACTATAAGACCATTTCTTACGGGCCATAGATCTTTTTATGGCCCATAATTGAGGTTTTATGGGGTCTAAACCCTACTTAAACTCGATACAACTAATGAAATAAAATGGGAGGTAAACATAATTGCCCTTACTTCCCCAATTATTTCTCAATATACCAAAACCTACTTTTTTTCTTCCGTAATTTCGATTACCATAGGCATCACCGCCATATTTTTCGACCCATTTTTTGGCCAATTTTAGGCCATACAGTTATGAAGTTTGGCACACCTAGGGCTCAATTCCTTCAAGTTTTTCTAGCTATTTCTCAGTCTCTTTGATCAATATTCTAGTATGTTCCTTTCTTAAAATTTCATTCTTCCTAGAAATTTATATCATTGGTCTGTGACGTTATTGAGAATAATTCCATGATGTTCTTGTCCTAATATTTGATATTTCTTGTGAATGAAGTATATTATGTGGTTGGCACTATTTGATTTTTTATATTTTGAACTTGAACCATTTATACGCTTGTGAAAATCAATTCTTGAACTTGTAAAATACCTTGTCGACATAGTCTAAATTGTTTGTTTTAGTAAATAATTGATAAGGTGGTGCATGAATTATATGCCGGTATGATGAAATCGATTTAATCGACCATAAAATAAGTTCATGTTGTTGTTTGAAATCATGAACTCACTTGTTGTCTGAATTATACTAAAACTACTTTGTTGTAACTAACATATGATCGTGTGTATTAAATGATAGCATGCTAAAATATTTGTCAGATGGTGGTTGATATGATATTTTCATATTGAATTTATAGGTGATAGGGTAGAGTAATGATTCACACATGTTGGGTGTTGAGTAACATAGTAAAAATGTGTTATGGGATGATTTGGATACAAGAAATCTATGTTAGGCTTAGTTTGGAATGTCGTTGTTTAGATTCGTGTTCCCTATTGTCGGCTGTGATTTCTGATTTGATATTAATTAATGGAATCATTATGGTGACCCTAGGAAACCCATGTTGTTGTTTTTTTATAGCACGAGGGTCTTCTATGGCCCGTCGATTAGTCCACGGACCGTAGTTGCCCCTGTAGGTTGAGATCAATATCTTGGGGTTTTAAAAGATGTCATTAGACAAAACCACTTATGCGTCGTAGTTTAGACTATGGCTCATAACTTGGTTTCGTAGGTTCCTTTCTTACAAAATATAGGATTTTAGAATTACACTTATGACTCAGTTTATGTCTTGTAGTCTCTTCTACAAGTCATAAATGGTCTCGTAGGTGCATTTCCAGTAACTAGGAATACTGTACCCTATCTCTTGTGAAGGCCTTCTATGGCCTGCAGTCTACCCTATGACCCATAAGCAAGCATTTGTAGATCCTTCAGTGACATATTTTTGTATCTTCTTGATTTTATTTCTTCCGATCATAGGACTAATGTGCACTTGTAATTCTGTGCTTCTAGGTACAATGGCTCCTTGACCTAAAAGAGGTGAGATAGAAGCTCTGCGAGACCGACTCCGCAATAAACCCATAGATTCTAAGGCCAATGGATCCGTAGAACATCTTGGTATCCAGCCGGATGAGGGTGTCGAGCGATGACATACACATGTGGCAGCTAGATAGACAGTGTTGGCTCAGACACTGACCATTGTTTCTCAGCCTCCCTAGTCTGAGAAGTAGGTGCCCAACAGAGTAGCTCTATACAAATGATGGACTCCCAAGAGGGATTTAGATTAGACCCAAGAGAAGGAGAGGACTCTGGTTCGGGCAAGGATTCAGGTTCCAAAGTTGAAGAGTCCCCCCAGCTCCACTAGCACAACCAATACAACCAGATGCATTGATGAGTAGATGGTGTGTCTGGGGTATACAACGCATATACAGAGATGACATCCATCACGATGAGCAGGTAGTTAGGATTTCACCATATTTGAGGAGCCACAAATCAACACCATAAGGCTTGACAGTTCTTTTACACTCTGAGACACTACGAATCAATATCACTTAGATTAGTTAGCAGCCCTATCGGGGAAGTATTCCCTGATGATTGTTCAAGAGTTTTATACATCATATACTGCTACCATTATGGATTCAACCCCGAAAGGAAAGTTATTTCATAATCAACCTTGCATCACGTAGACGATAGTGAGAGGAGTTTCTATCAATATATCTGAGACCACCATTCGTTGGTTTCTATTTGGTTAGAGTATCAGGCCCTCATTTGTACAACTAAATACAATTATAGGTTGGGGAAGACTAAGGACCGGGGTATGATAAGAGATACAACCTGAAAGGCCACCTTGATGAGATGGATAAGCCTACCACATATCTAAGCAGGGCTAAGATCCTAACTTGATTTATACTTTAGCAACAATCATGAAGGCATCACTAAGATTTGATGGAAAGTTTTGGTGGGCTCTAGAGCATTCGAGGATCTATCTGACACAGGTTGATAATACTTTGACATTGGACTACACCATTTTGGTTTCTAATATCTTGGTTAGCTATGATATTGACTGGTCCCAGATGATAGTCGAAGAGATACATAAGTGGGTCGTGAAGAGGTCCACCTCAATTCCCTTCCCATGCTTGATTTATAGCCTATATATAGAGGCGGTAGTAGAGATTCTACATATTGTGGACACCATCATAAGGGTTTAGAGAAACTTAGATTCCAGCCTGATAAAGGCTAATGAGAACCCTATGGTCCTCTAGCGAGCACCACATCCACTAGTCCATTTACCAAAGATGTTCACTACAGCACCACAACCTGAGCCTCCTTCATCTACTACTATTGCTACTCTAATGACAGAGGGGGCCCAACTAACAAATGCTGACAGAGAGATGTGGCCCACTACTTCTTCTACTCTTGTACCTGAGGTCGTGCCTTCACATCCTTCCTCTGCAGGCATGGTATATGTATCTTTAGAGTTGATTCAGTCCAAGTCCCAGTTGACTCAATTGCTATAGCAGATCATGTCTTTGGTTTGTAAGTTCATTTCAGAGCCTTAGGAGCATATACAGGAACACTTTGCGACCATTCTTGAGGAGAGACTTGCACTAGTACATGGCCACATTGATGCTTTTGAGAGGAAAGTATACCAAAGCCTTAGGTTAGCGCAGTCTACAGATGTTACAACCATTCATATAGAGATCTAGTAGATCTATACTGAGATAAGAGCTGCAGTGCTAGTACCACTCATGCTTCCTATGCCTGACACTACTAGAGAGACAGTTGTTGATCTATTTACTGCTGAGGAGACACCAGTTTATGCCCCTGGAAATATGTCTTTTCTTGAGGATGATGATCAATATGCTGTGAGACAAGGGGCAGAATTGATAGAGATAGAGTAGTTCGAGGCTACAAGACGAGGCTTCATTACAGATGAGATAGCTAGGCTAGCTCATGAGCTTAAGAGGATGAGGGGTGCTGGATCCTCATGACATCCTCCCAACACTGAGGAGACTACCTAACAGGCTAAGAGTGGTGATAAGAAGACATACACTAGTGCTTTGGCGCCCAAGTATGTTCGTTTTTACCCCTGTACTTTACTTTTTATATATCTTGTTGCATTGAGGATGATGCAATTTCTTTTCAATGGGGGTGCAGGTAGTTATAGGCTTCAACGAAGTCTTAGTAACCAAGTGCTATAACTATCCTAATTTCTGAGTCTGTGGGGCTTTCTTGTATGTGTTTTTTCTCTAAGGACATTTATTTTTTATTGAACTAACATGTTTAAATGATACCCTTCCATTTTTAGTAGCATTTTGTACTTATATCTATAGCATATGGTAGTTTTGTTGAAAAATGATACCCTTCCATTTTTATATGAGCTATTAGATAAGTTTTGATGACAACCATATGGGATAAATGATTGGCAGTGCTTGTTCTGATAATTTAAGGCTTAAAAGTTGATCAAAAGCATGATCTGAGAGTCTGTGTTAACATTGTGTTCAGTGTCAAGTGTGTGTGAGTATTATTGCATGATTTAAATGTTTTTAGTCAATTCAGAACTTGCCCAGATACTTTGACTAACACTATAGGTTAATTGGTTAGGAATGGATCTTAGTCCATTGTTCATATCAATCTACTTAGCCAAAATAGACCGACCAAATGTATCATATATCCTTGTTCCTTATATTTGAGCCTTATATATACCCTTTCTTTGTTAATAATTGAGTAACCAAACCTTTTTTACTATGAAATCTTGAATTTAGCCCTGATCCTTCCTTGAATCTTATGTAACTTGAGTCATGCTAAAAGTCTTAGTTGAGGGTTGCTACTAAAAAGTGAACATGGTTCAAAGGTTGGATATTATGCACCTCAACTCGGGCCAAAAGCCTAAGTTGAGAGTGGTTGTTGCAGAGGAATCACACCAAATGGGAAAGGAAGTGTAGGAATAAAATGAAAAAGGGTGCAGAATATGAATTAGATGCCTAAAGTTTTAGCTGAAAAAGAAAAAGAATTGTGAAAATAAAAGGCAATAAGATGAAAGTTAGAATGAGGCACCCAAAAGTGTGAAAAGTAAGAAAAATGGGATCAAGGTGACAAAAATGTCAGTGTTGGTAGGGTAAAAGTGTGAAATAATGTAGTGTCAAGGACGGACATTAGTCACTATGTTCAAAAAATGTCATACCAAAGCCCTCTGAGCCTACGTTACAAACTAAGAAAGTTTTATAGTGATCCTAGTTAAAGTAATCAAAGGTCATAGTCATAAGTATACGGGCAAGCCTATGGTATTATACACAGTGTTCGAATATGTTTTATGAGTGTGAGTGCTTTTTTTAGTCCCGAGCATTGAATTTAAATAAACTATGATGAGTGAGATATAAAACTTCTCTCTATGAGGGCACTTGAATTGTATCGTTGTTCTTAGACTGCTTCGGTGAGTGTTTGCTTATCTATATTGCCTTATCTATCATAGTTGTTGTCACGCCCTAAAAGATTGGGAGGTATGACTGGCACTCGATACCACTATTGGTTGAGTAAGCCACTGAACATACTAGTTACTTAAACTAGGGGCCAAAAGATCGCAGTATAACATTTGAAAAACTAAGACTGAACCATTTAGGTCATGACCTGGTCATCAATGAACCAAGCACATCAGGATAGGTAACCGAAAATGATAAAGTATTGGCTAGTCGACAAGGCTACAACAACAGAGGTACAGTCACATACTACATATATACATACCAATCCCATGACTGGAGACTGAAAGGTACCAAAAAACATAACACAAAATAACATGTCCACAATAGCCTCTAAGAGAATCACTAACACATCAGGGACAGGACCCCGACTATACCCAACTATACAACAAAAAGTAAGCATCCTATGAAATCTTTGGGAAAAGGTGGAGCTTACCAACTCACAACTGAACTGGGCTCGTAGTGGAGGGGTCAATCAAAACACTATCTAAATCTTCACGCACAAAATAAAATATAGCGTCCCCAGGTAACAGGACGTCAGTACGAATGAACATGTACTGGTATGTAAGGAAGAAAGTGAAATCATAGATATAGTAAAAAGAGGATAATAGAAATACCACCAGTAACCAAGACTCAGTATCCTTCCTGGCCAATACTCATCCTCCTAGTGATCAAATATGCATGGTATGCTAGAGTAATTGCATGTGGTGATTACATATATATAGATGCAAATGCATGACATACCCAGCCAAATACTAGCAAAGGTAGTCCTTTCCGGGAGCTACCTGACATCATATCTGCCAACCTGTGGCCATCCGTATCATATACATATATATAGTTAGTTGGGAAAATAGGTCCCATACCTCCGATTATAGCTCGAAGTCCATGAATAAGGTGCAATATATGATATGAATGCACATCATAGGCCATAACATAAATTCAGCAAATCTTGGCTCATTAGTATACTTATCCTCATAACATCATAATCACTGTCATAACATATACATATGGCCCGTGGGATCTTACATGTCTTTCAAATAAGTTTGACAACTTAACTCAATATTTAGAATGAGACCTTAATTCTAAGAATGTTCATAAAGGCACTTCGCATAATTCTTCCACTTGGTCCCATGTCAATTAGTAAAACATAAAACTAAAAAGAATAAAGTACATTAGTAGTTTAAAAAGAAGCGTTATACTAGAGATTATTGGAAATTAACCTGTTACTTTTTAAGTTCTTCAATTATGGTTTTAATAAGGAAAAAGGACTGATTATGAATATTACATTCCTCTCATAACCTGCCTTTATTTTTAGTGACACCCAATAGAAAAAGAGCAACACCTCAACATATGGACCAGTAGTAAGGAAAAACAGATAAATTGATCTATAGATATTGAATGTCTAGTTGAGCGTTCGAATGGAATATCAAACTAATACCATCGTAAAAGTAATCCAGCTACAATCCCAATTCCTTTCACAGAAGGTCGTCCTAGTGACAGAATGGTAAAATATCACATTTGACGTTTTGGGAATTTCTCGGATTTTGTGCTAAAAGGAGGGACCAAGCTTAGCCTTAACATACCTTTCCAACAAATGTTTGAATGCCTAAAGTACCTTCATAAACTGTATTCACGACGTCCTAATCTTGGCAATGACTATATATATGTAACATAAAAATGCCTACAAACAGCCCATAAATTGGTATTAATGACCAGATTTACCATATAACGTTTACGCGAGGAAACACCCTTAGAACTTCGTAAAAATGGTCTTAAAAGGGCCCAAAAATGATTACCTAAACAAACCAACTGCAAACATACAATGACCAACAAGAACACAACTTTTTCATACACCAAAAACAGCCCCCAAAAACATCTAATAAGAGGGAAAAACAATCGCAAAGCGTAAGACACGTATTTGTAGGCATGCAGGCTAATTTTAACGGTAAAAATGCAAAGAACATACCTAAATTGTTTAGGACCTTGGTGGGAGCTTTTTATTCAGTTTATGTACTGTTTGGGCTGAAAATAAGTTTGTTTGCAGCTTTAAAACATCAATTTAGCTGACATCTATGTCGGCTTGACCCAACCCGGTCCATGACTCGGTTTTCTGCTCAGGCAGTAGCGGTAAAACTCTTATAACTATTTATTATGAAGTCAGCTTGATACGCGATTTTATGCGTTACAAACTAGACTCGTAGGCCTTCAATTTGATAGGTCATGGACCTTTTAAATACTTATATTTTGGGAGATATGATCTGATATATTTGACCCAAATTTAAGAAGATTTCTTAAAGAAACTTACGGTAACTTTGGCCAAACTTTACATTGCAACTTCCTTGACTCCAAAACTTAATTTATGAACTTTGGGATATAAAAATACCCCTTAAATATCCATTATTATCAAATTATTCACTCTTAGTTCCATTCGAGAAGTGAAACTCAATTTAAATCTTATGAAAAGGGGTGAGGTGCCACTTGGTACATCTCTATGATCTTGAATATGCATTTAGGGATTTCCTTTGACTTAAAACTTTAATACCTTGATATTACCACCTACGTGCAACCTTATTACCCTTAGGTTCTATCCAGATTCATATATGCCTTATACAACATGCCACAATATGTATATTATGGATGATGAGAATCAAGGGGTCTCACAGTTGCACTATCGTATCTTGATCTACATGAGTTTGTTTGATTATTGTATGATATGTACATTGATGAGTTTGAATGGGTATTTTTTCTTGAATTAGAGATGATATATGCCGTTAGATTGAGGTCTCTTTGTTGCTATATTGCTTATATGGTTTGAGTCCGTGGCTTGAGAACAAGAAATAATTTTACGTTTAGGGTATTGATATGTTGTAAAAATACAAAACTTTTGATGTTTTAAACTTAGGATTTTGTGCGTTGATAAAACGATGTTAGTAGGTTTGATGTGTTTTTATGTCAATTTTGTAGGATTATAAGATTTAGGATGATTTTGAACAAGGTTCTACAAAATGGTGTTTGGTGATTTACAAAGTAATCTACGGGTTGTGGTTCACTCCAAGAGATGTAGCCTAATTCTTGGGTCAGATCCAAGGAAAGGTTGATCTTCAGATGTTAAATAGTATGAGTTCTCAAATGAGCCATATAATGTTTCATATTGCGTATGTGAGTTCATAGGTCAAAGATCAGAAAACATGTTGAAGGCTGATGTGTTATTAGATGAAGTCATTTATGAGTCGTAAGTTGGATAATTGGTCATGCATAATATCAAGCTTGGAGGATCAAATTTTTGAAGAGTTTTAGAAGAGTTAGCAGACGAAACCCTTTAGAAGAGATCCCGTAGGAAGGTATTGTTGGTTGAAGACAATATTTAGGAATACAGAGTACGAAGCCTAGGTATGAGCCGTAATTCCTTATATGGCCCATAACCTTGTCCATATAGTTGCCGAATCTAGTTTTCGTATTCTATTTTGGATTTGTGTTTTACTTATTATAATAGGTTTTTTATAGTAGCGAGAGAGAGGATGACAAATACAATAAGAGAACACTAGTTGTTATTATTTTTCCTTCTACTTTTGATTAGTAACATCATGATTTCTTGTGAAGATTTTGGATTGATTGTTCTTCAATTTACCATTATAAGTGATTAATTATGTATTTCCATAACATGATTTCTTCATCTGCACTGAGCATGCATAGCTAGATCCACAACTACGGTTGTGAGAACCATGAAGAACTAATAAAGTAAAATCTAGATAATTTGCAATCCTTGAAAGTGTGCATGTATGTATTAATTGTTCCTTTCGCTATGAATGCTTTTTAACGGTGGCTAAAGTTAGAACTCACTAATTTTTACTTACTACATCAAGGGGATAATGAATGGGGAATGTAGGTGATTAACATGATTCAATGTTATCCCTATCATCTAATCAACCTGAACTTATCACGGGATGGTTGTACTGGGACAAAAGGTAAGGGTTAGTATGTCACACTGCAGGGATGGATCAAATCACATAGTGAAATTTACCTCTCGCCTGGATTAAAGGGTAACATAAATATAACTTACCAGTCCTGTATGCTACACACTAGACAAGGTTATGATTATCTGGTTATATTGTGTTAGGAATTTATAGGGAACACAATACCCTAGTTACTTGTTTCACTCATTTCACAACACTTGCACTTAATTGATTATTATAGTTTGGGTTTACTTATTGCAAGTTTATAATCCCACGCTTTGAGAAATAAGTAGATTAATTCGTTCTAGTTACTCAAAATTTCTCTAGGTCTAGACCATAATCTATGTGGGATTCAACCCTAACCCTTGTTAGGTACTGTACTTTGACAGCGACCGCTTATCCTCAATTTATAGGTGTAATTTTGGCAAAATTAGTACTTGTTCTTGACAGTCACCTTATTCAACTATCTATAATAAATACACATCCTCATGGATCTATCCTTCTTATTTACAAACAATATTGGGGAACCCAAGGTGACTCACTAGGGTGAATAAAGCCCTTACTCAACAAATTCTAGAGTTGCTCCTTCAACTCAGTTGTACCCTTCTAATAGGGAGTGATAGAAATAGGCTTAGTGCCTAAGACAAGATCAATACCAAAATCAATGTCTCGATCAAGTAGGACTCCTGGTTCATCAGTAGAAAACATTTTCAAAAACTCACCAACCAACGGAATAGACTCCATAGAAGGTGACTCAGCAGTAGTGTCATAAATTATAGTTAAGTAAGCAAAACACCCGTAATCAATCAACTTTTGGGCTCAAATATAAGATATCACTTTAGTAGGATAGGAACCCTTCGGTCTACTTTGCATGGATAAGGTAATGGTCTTGGCATAACAATCTAGAATAGCAAGATACAACGATAGTGATGTGCTGCAAAAATACAACTTTTTTTATGCCTAAAACATTGTATTTTGTGTGTTCTCAAAGTGATGTTAGTAGTTTGATGTGTTTTTATGTTTATTTTACAGGATTACATGGTTCAATATGATTTTGGGAAAAGTGTTGTAGACTTGCAGGTTTTGGTGATTTACGGACAACTCTATGGTATGTAATTCATTCCACAAGTCGTAGGTTAGTTTTGTGAGTGATATCTGGTGAAGTTCCAATTCTCAAAAGTTGTATCCACTGACTATCAGAAGAGCCATAGAATTGCTTACGAGTCGTGGATTAGTGTCATGCCTGGTGGATAAGATTTTGGTGATTTTCTGAGAAGTTGTCAAATAAAACACTCTATGGACCGTAAGTCAAAGGTAGGCCCATAAAAAGGTCTCGTGGATTTGAAGTCAGTTTTTAAAGATGCAAAGTACAAAGCCCAGGTATGATTCATGGTTCCTTATACAACCCGTAACCCACTCCATAGAAGTTACAAAATCTAGTTTTCCTATTTCATTTTGAATTTTTCTTTTACTTATTATAAATAGATTTTTATGTTTTTTTAGAAGAGAGGACGTTCCAAAAATAGAAAATAGTAGAGAAACACATGAGAGAAGAGAGAAACACTTTGAGAACTCATATTTTCTGATTATTACATTGTTGTTTCTTGTGGAGAATTTGGATTTCTTGTTCTTACATTTATCATTGTAAGTGTTTAATTATGTTATTATTTAACATGATTTCTTCATCTAAAATGATCATGCGTAGATATATCCACAACTAGGATTGTGGGAACCATGAAGAACTAATAAGGTAAAACTGGATTATCCGTAATTCTTGGAAATGTGCATACATGTATTAATTATGCCCTTCGATGTGAATGTTTTTTAATGATGGACAACAATAAATCTTGCCAAAATTCTTATGGACTAGATCAAGGTGGTAAGGAATGGAAAAAGGGGTAGTTAACATGATTCGATGTGATCCCTCTCGCCTAATAAACAAAACTTTATTAAGGAGAGGTTGTACTGGAAACAAAAGGTAAGGGTTAGTAATGTCACATTGTGGGGATGGATCAAATCACATAGTGAAATTTACCTCTCGCCAGGATCAAAGGTTTTTGTAAACTCAACTCACTGTTCTGCATGCTACACACTAGAAAAGATTATGATTATCTAGTGATACTGCATTAGGAATTCAAGGGGAACACAATACCCTAGTTACTTCTCTAACTGATTTCATAACACTTGCTTCTAGTTTAGGTGTACTTACTGCAATTATAAAATCCCCTCCCTTTCAGGAGATAAGTTGGTTAATTCAACTCAAATTACTTGTAATTACTCCGGGTCAAACCATATCGTCTGTGGGATCGACCCTAACCTCAGTTAGATTATAGATTTTGACAATGACCGCTATACTCTAAGTGGAGGTATAGTTTGGGTGACATCAAAATTTTGGTGTTGTTGCTAGGGAATAAGACTTTTTACTGGTTTAATTCGAATAATTTGTGAATTAACTCTTATTTTCCTTATTTTACGTTTCTTATCATTTTTGTTTTCTTTCAGCGTACAAGTGCAGTGTATGTGAAACACTTGTAGTCGAAGCAATCCCTTGACTCTGTTTGATCCTGAGATCCAGAGAATACTGAGATGAATGACTCAAAAAATGTGAGCATTTCTGCAAATGATTCCATAAATACAACACTAAATTAGAATAACAATGACCCATCACCACTTGAGGGTCTGAATCCACTACCACAGGATCTTCAAGTCATAGCTAACAAGTGGAACTAATACATGCTTGACCCTCTAGCAGTGGATGTCACCAGAGCTATTGTGTTACCTCTTTTATACGATGACACAAAAATTATCATTTCGAGTGGGTTACTTCAAATGCTGCAAACAGAGGATTGTTCACAGGCCTACCATTATAGGATTTGTATAACCATCCACATAATATCATCTTTCTCTACAAAAGCATTATGGGAAACCAAAATCTATACATGGATATCATAGGGCTCTGTGTCAACCCATTGTCATTAACAGGCGATGCGATAATATGGTTATCTAAGCTCCTACAGGATTCAATCACTAGTTGGATGGAAATGCAGAAGGCCTTTTTGGAGAGGTTTTTCTTGAGGTCAAAAAAGCTGAAGTTGAGGGATCAGATCAAAAACTTAGAGTAGTTGGCTGGTGATTCGATTAGCATTACATAGGAGAGGTTTCCAAAGTGTCTGAGAAGTGTCCCTGATAACAAGATCGTGGATGATGCATTGGTGGAAATCTTATATCGAGCCATAGATAAAAATGGTCAAGCTATGGCTGACACTATTATGGGAGGCTTATTTTTAGATTGTCCATTCCCAATTATAGTTGAATGGTTGGAGAGAGTGATAAAGACAAATCGCACATAGGGGGAAAAAGATAAATCAATGACTAAAAGCTCTTTCTTAGTTAGTACTAATTCAGCATAGTCACAGATAAACAAGGAGGTGATGTAAGAGTTGGCTGGATTAGTACTAATGTAAGGTTATTAATAAAGTAGAGTCAAGAGAGAGTGAATGCAATCAATCATCAACTTTCACGAGCACCCATGTATGAGAAACCTTACTATGAGAAGGATACTTGCATGATACTTTTAGGGATAAAAAGCGAGGTGGCTACTATGATAGGAACATAAATCAGGATAGAGATGTTGATTGGGGTCGAAGTAATGGTGACAACAATAGAGCATATGTTCCACCATATAATTGTGACACTTGGATAGCTATTCATGAATTGAGATGATTTACTCTTGGAATTTATGATTTACTCCATTAAAGTATAAAGAATTAGTACTACATGTGTTCGTCTTGAATTTTGATGCATGGGTAAGTCTTGTCGAGTTTTACTTTGAAATTTTCATATGAATTTGATGAAGTAAAGTTTGAATTTTAAATTTATAGTTTTGAATTCTATTACCCGTTCTTTGATGCATTCATTCATGTATTGCATTGGACAAGATTTTTGATGAAATTCTAGTTTAGAGAAATTCTTGATATAAGTTTGGATATGCCTAGGCTTGTGATCACTATGTCTTTTTGATAGACTCTATGAGTCGTTTGGGGTGCTTGCACCGATTGTTTTGGTTTGTGATTTAGTAGAATGAGCTACCTCCTATTGCATTGATTACAAATGGTTTTGGAAACTCTTGATTTGGTTTGAAGTCTCTTGACTTGAAACGTTTGATTTTGGTAAACTATGTTCTAATGATGCATGATTTGAAAAGTATGGTTAGTTTCGGGATTTGAAAGACATAAGTATGTATATATGTATTCCCTTGGTATCTGACTTAGTACCAAGGGATTGGGCATTCACTCTTTCCATCAAACCATGTTCCACCATGGGATTGCCCCAAATCAGGAGCTTTGTTTTGATACCCCTTGTTTAAGGAAGTTTTGGGATCTACTTGGCAAGTAGTCCATTTAAAGTGGTAGGTCGCTTGGTCCTACTTTGAGTCGGTTGAGGTCATATCCGAAATTATAATATTGCTAGGTTTGCATTTCATGCATCATGTCATAAACATCTTGTTATATATATTCTTTTGGCTAAGTGCATTCTTTTCGAACCATGTGTCCCCTTGCCATATTGTTGTCATGTTTCATGTCATATGCATTGGATGCCCGCATACTTAGTGCTTTATTGTGCTAACCCATACTTTGTCTACATATTCTAATAATCTGGGTGCAGGTGTTGAGTATTATCTACCTACCGATGAGCTTTGATCTTGAAGCTATCTATTAGTAGTGAGCCCTTCTTTCAAGGGCAATAACCGTCTTTCCTATAGCTATTTAGTAGTTTAATTTTCTTTATTTTGACTTTTGAAGGTGAGCCCGGACCTGTCGTGGGCTCCATTATTCCACTAGAGGCATGTGTTGGACTATTGACACTCTTGCTATGTTGTGTGCTAACTAGTAAACTTTGACTATATATCGTAAGAATTGACTTGAGGTTGGGATTTGATTAAGTTTTAAATGTTATGTTTTCTATTGAAAATTTCGAGCCTATTGAATTATGTGTTACGCGTCCGCATTCTTTGAGCCATTAATGAGTTTTGATGCTATGATGGCTTGATCGAGAGCTTTCGGGTTCTCCTTCACCATGTCACATCTAGACCCCCTAACCGGGTCGTGACAAAGATGGTACCAGAGCGTAGGTTTGTAATGGTCTTTGGAGTCCCATATGCCGTGTGCAGTAGATTCTTGTTCATGGGTGTGATGCGCGCCATACCTATGAATGAGAGGCTATGGTGACATTTTAGGAATTTATAATTTCATTGTTCTATTCTATCATACTTAATCTATGAAAGTGTTCGTTCCTAAATGGGTGCTTTTGTTGTTCATTCAGAACATGCCTCCAAGAAGAGCAAGAGCTCCAGTGTCACGGCCCGGATAGGGGGCCTAGATGTGACAACCCAAAATTTTCAAAATCTACTTATGGTTGGCATTCTATGATGCACTGCAAGCCATGGTTGAGTTTTGGTAGCCATGGGTTGAGTTTAAGTTGCCGAATGCAAATCGGGCTAGTAAGTGGCCTAGAGGGACAGTTTTGGCAGTGTATTCAAACAATCATAACTTTTGATTTGGGATTAACCATGTGAGCTACCATATATCACATTGAATCTCTTTGAGTTAGCGTTGCAACAAAACTAGTTTCACTCAACCAGGAGTTCGGATGAGGGATATATGGCCCAAACAGTGAGACTATCTAAACTTTGGAAGCTATTGGAGATAGGCTCAGAAAAATGGCCAAAGACATTGGCACGAGCCGTGAAACTTTGCAAGGTCCGTGTAGTGCCTCGTAAGGTGTTCTAGTGAGCTAGGTGTGGCCTGGAACCATCCCTAAGCCAAGTCCAAGTCAACGGAACCTTGGACGGTCCGTTTGACACCAAACGGCTCGTGTACTGCCTCGTGGAG
>JBCEWC010008571.1:0-19799 GCA_038996855.1 Solanum aculeatissimum | reverse complement strand
TGAGCCCTATTGTTCAAGGGCAATAGCCACCTTCTATCTACCTTTATTTTCATGTATTTACTTTCTTGACTTGAGGGTAAGCCGCAAAGCTTGTCGAGGCCCCGCTCTTCTATGTAGAGGCATGTTTGGACAAATGTTTACTATTTTACGTTTATCTTGTATGTTGGGATCCTTGCTTATATATATCTATGTGATGCTATTTGACATGTCTCATGATTATGTTCTCATGTTATGATAATGGATTGAATGTTATGTATGATGTATGACTATGTGCTGTATGCAAGCATGCTTCTCCCTTTCTCGTATTGTCCCCATAGCTTGAGTCCCAAGTCCCCAAATCCTTAGAGATTATGTGCTACATGCTTTAGCTTCCGCGTTTTCGAACCGATGATGGGTGTAATGATGCTATGATGGCTTGATCGAGGGTTTTCGAGTCCTCTTTCTCCATGTGATATCTAGGCCCCCTATCTGGGTCATGACACGAAGCCTGTCTCTTATAGCCCGTATCTCCTCACATCTAAGTTTGGGACCCATGATATATGTGAAAGAACATATATACATGAGTCCTTGAAAGTGAAAAACAAAAGTAAAACCTTATAAAGATAAATCACAGAAGAAAGTACGAAGGCCTATCTATGGACCGTCGAGTGAACTATGGGACATAGAAGCCTGTTGTAGAAATAGAGTAATAGTAATTTTGCAGACTGGAAATGCAACTATGAGCCTAGTAAAAATCTGTGGATTGAACCACGGTTCATAAATTAGGTCATGGTTGCAGACCTGAAAAACAAAATTTTTTAGAAGTCAAGACTACAAACACTGTTTATGGCCCGTAGACTAAGCTACCACCCGTAAATAAGTTTGTCTTGTCAAACATGAAATTTCCAAGTTATTGGAACCTATATACGAGAGGCAATTATGGTTCGTGGTTTGAACAATGAGCTGTAAAAGACCCTCATCAATTTGGACATGCATTGTTTGAAAAGGTCAAGTCCAAACCTAAATAAAAAACATGAAATAAATTCTAATTTCCAGCTAATGACCTAGTCAATAATGAATAAAACAATATTATAACATTCATCCTAGTGAAACTCAACAGGGTTCCACAAAATTTAGTTTAATTAAAGCCCAATTGCATGCCAAACATAGTCCAAAAATTTCCACACATACCCAACAAAACTTTCTAGCCCAAGTCTAACAAGAATTAAACAATTAACCAACCCATCAGTTGTTACCCCATTTCAATTATCAAAATACCCATAGTTCCCAATCACAACAAAACAAATTACTAGTATAGTACATAGTGTATATAAATATGCTCAATTGCATTTCTCAGTCTAATATCAGTGCACTACTTCGTCACCAGGCCATTGTCTCAATATAGTGTACAAAACATGAAAATTAAACATAGGTTGGCATTAGAATAGTGAACTTTACATGCTTTCAATCAGGTATAAATGATGACAAACATCCCAATCAAACTTCAATACCAAACTTCCAATTATACAATAGTGGGAAACTTTTCACAAAAAAAATAATTCGTATGTTTAAGCACTTTGGTGATGCAAGCATGATTTCATGAATTATAGTACATCCATAACTCAAAGACCTGGGCAAAAATTTAAAAATAGGGTGAGAAAACATACTGGAATACCAAATTGGAGTTATTGAGGGTATGAGAATCAGTCAAATTAAGGTGTAGGGAACCCATGGGTGGACAAAAATTGACATAAAAAAATTAGGACTTCACCAGAATTTTGTCAGGAAAGTGTGTAGGTGGTCGGAGGTTATCGGCAAAGAGGAAGAAGGGGTATGGTTGGAATTGTAATGTTTCTTTTGTGTGAAATAAAGGGTAAATATGACTTACCCCTTTTAAATCCTTTTACTGAGTTTGGTCAAATCAAGTGGTAAAAGTCCACAAAACCCTAATTACGAGCCATGGATAGTTCTATCTTGTGAACCTGATTTCATTGATTAATATTGCCACTATTTAATACTTGGAATCTACGAATGCTATCCACAGGCCGTATAGTGTTCTATGTCCTATAGGTAGTATTTGTGGATACCTCTAACGCTATTTTAGAAACTTACCTACCTAGAGTCCATAAACCCCATTCACGACACATAATTCTTTCTATGGGCTGTAAAGTTGTCTCATGGAACCAATGTCAAAATTTTCTACTCATTGGAATTGGTTCCATGGGCAGTGTTACGAACTGTGGTTTGAACCACGACCCATACACTGATTTGTAGAACTTAATTTTCTCACTTTTAGGACTGGTTTGCTACCTTTACCCAGTTCCTACACATTCTCATCAAAATAAATCATTACCATATAACATTCCTGACTATGAGTAAAAAAATATAAACGAAACTACAACTACTAAACTACCATGAATCCAAAATCAGAAGCAAAAGCAAATTCAGTAAAACTACAACTAATATCTTAGGTTGCTTCGAAGTAGCGCCTGATTTATTGTTGTGACATGACTTAGACTACTTGGTTACTTATATTTCACCAAGTATCCATACTTCAAATGTCTTGATTTCATCCACGTTGCCAAAGTATGGTTTGATTCTCTAGACATTGACTTTGAACCTCATGCCATCAATTCTTTCTAACTCAACAATCCCGTGATTAAAGACATGTGTGACCTTGTAGGGACCCAACCATTTGGACTTGAGTTTGTCAGGAAACAACCTTAGCCTTGAGTTGGACAATATAACCAAGTCTCCTGGTACGAACTAACGGTGCTCAATGTGATGATCATGATATAGCTTCACTCTTTGCTTGTACAATGTTGAAGTAGCGACATCATTCCAATTTAAGTTGGCTCATCCTCGAAGTAGCGACATCATTCCAATTTAAGTTTAGCTTCTTGAGTGTCCACATCACCTTATGCTCAAGCTCTACAGGTAAGGGACAAGATTTACCAAAAATAAGTTGGTAAGAAGACATATCTAAAGGAGTTTTTAGTGTATTCTGGTATGCTTATTTTGCATCACCTATCATTTGCGACCAATCCATCCTTTTTGCATTCACTATATTAGAAAGAATCTCTTTAATCTCCCTATTAGATAACTTATCTTGGCCACTTATCTGAGGATGGTAAGGTGTTGCCACACTATGTTTAACCCCATACTTCTTAGTAGAGCTTCGAACAATTGATTACAAAAATGGGAATGTCCATCGCTTTTGATCGCTCAAGGAGTGCCAAACCGCGAGAAGATGTTTCTATTAATAAATGTTATGATACTCTTACCTTTATTGTTGGGAAGTGCAATAGCTTCTACCAACTTTGAAACATAGTCCACAATACTAAGATGTACTTATTCCTATATGAACTAATGAACGGTCCCATAAAGTCTATACCCATACATCAAGTAACTCAACAACCATAATGGGGTTAAGTGGGAGCTCATGCTTTTGGGAAACTCCACCTTTTCTAAGACACTTTTCACAAGCTTTGGCATAGTCATAGGCATCTTTATAGATAGTTATCCAGTAGCAGCAACACTGCAAGATCATATGTGCTATCTGAATACCACTATGGTGTCCACCGACAAATGATAAATGACAAGCCTAAAAATTCTTATCATCTCTACCTCAGGAACACATCAACAAATAATCCCATTTGCAAAGAAATGAAACTAATATGGTTCATCCCATAAAATCTTTCACACATCATACATGAACTTATGACGCTGGTAGGAAGTCAAATCTGGTGGCCCAACATCACTGACTAAGTAATTTGGAAAATCTACAAATTATGTTAACAAATCGTGTGATGTAGACAATACTCTCTCATTAGGGAACTCATCATTAATCTCCAACCCATCTTGAATCTTTGGAATAGCCTCAACCTCAAGTCTAGGTGGATGGTGACCACTAATTTTCTATCCCTATTTTGTCAATAACCTCAAATCAAACTCTTTAAGAAGAAGTACCCATCGAATTAGCCTTGGTTTAGAATCCTTCTTCCCTATCAAATACATCAATGCCAAATGATTAGGGTGCATAATGACTGAACTTCTCGAATGCAAAGACAACTACGAGTAACTCTTGCTCTGTGATAGTATAATTCTTTTGTGCTATAGTGATGGATTTACTGGCGTAGTAGATGGGATGTAAAATCTTCTCTTTACACTATCCTAACTCAACACCACATCCTACTCCGCTTGCAATACACATGATCTTGAAAGGTTGAGTCCAATTTGGTGCAACAATGATAGGTGCTAAAATCAACCTCCACTTTAACTCCTCAAATGCTTTGAGACAAGCATCATCAAACACAAACTTAGCATCCTTCTCAAGTAGCTTACACAAGGGATGTTCAATCTTTGAGAAGTTTTTTATCGACCGTCTGTAGAATCTTGCATGTCCCATGAAACTTCTCACACCTTTTGTAGAGATGGATGGAGGGAGCTTCTCAATAATCTCAACCTTGGCCTTGTCTACCTCAATACCTTTGATTGAGATTCTATGTCCTAGAATGATACCTTACTTTACCATAAAGTGACATCTTTCCCAATTTAATACAAGGTGACACTCTTCACATCACTTTAGCATGTCATATAGATATCTCAAGCAACCCTTAAACAATTCTCCAACAACATTAAAATCATCCATAAACACCTCAATAGTGTCTTTAACTATATCTTAGAAGATCAATATCATACACCTCTGGGATATAGCTAGCGCAGTACACAATCCAAATGACATCCTCTTAAATGCAAAAGTACTATAGGGATATGTAAAATTGGTCTTCTCCTAGTCTTTTTGAGTGAAAGAAATCTAATTATAGCCTAAATATCTGTCAAGAAAACAATACTGATGATTGATCAATTCCACTACTGAAAGAAAGAAGGGATGATAATCATCAACATATTACCTAACAATAGGGTCGGGGTCAAATCCCACAGGAAATGGTTATTCGAGAGTTGAAGTATTTTATTGAATTAGGCCATTGCAGGTTTGAATTGGGGTGTTACAATAATTAAAATTGAGATTCAGCAAACAACAACTAAATTAGTAAACCAATCAATATAGGTAGATATATGTTAGGGATGTGCAAATATGAGAGCAGATCTACTAAGTTGGGTTTAAGCATTTGAAACATTAAGTTAAAGATGAGTAAATAGGTAGGATGTTGAAAAACTTATTCTTCAAATATGACAACAACGTGTTTCACATGATTCAATTATGATATCGTACATGTATCGCTCGAGGACATGCCTCGCCTAAGAAATCATAACAAACCACCAAATATCTTAGGAATTGAACCCATAGTTGTGGCATTCAACTAAAACCTCAAAAAGTTTTCAGCTAATATATCTATTCCACACTCTAACTACTCAAATTAAAGCAATAATTAAAGATCTGAAGTACACACCAAGTTTGCAACCATAGGATTATAGATGAAACTTAGTAATGGATATAAATTTACTCAAATTAAAAACAATATAGTAAAAATATCAAAGACCCAACATAGAAATCAAATACCCATATTATTTTAACACCTCCAATATGGGGGGTTTTATCCACTCATGCTTGGAAATAATGATTCAACACTAATTTCAACAATTATGTACATCAGTAACCAGGATTATGTAACGACCCAAAAATTTTCAAACTTCATAATGGTTGGTCAAGGTTAGACTTGAACTTGTCATGGTTGAAATTATTTAGGCATGGGTTATATTTAAGTGGCTGGATTCAAGGGAATTATTTTGGTGGAAGATTGTAAGGCCATTTAGGCAACACTGAATTTGAGAGGAAATATCTTTTGGTACAAAATGAACTTTGTGGGCTATTATATATCAAATCTAATCTCTTTGAGTTATCTTCACAACGCAACTAGTTTCATTCAATTTGGAGTCCGTATGTAAAAAGTATGGCCTTTGCAGTGAGACTGCCCGTAATTGGAAGTATGCTAGAAAAGGGTTTCAGATTGGGGTCTAAGTATGGGATCACGGACCGTTTGGTGGTCCACGGTCTGTGGTGGCTTCCATGGTTTGGTCTAGTGTGCTCCTAGGGGTTGGGGGCCAAGGCATGGACCAAGTGTGACCCCACAGACCACTACATGAGCCGTGTGAGCCTTCACGGTCCGTTAAGAGTCCTATCCGTTGGTCCAGAGAGTTACCAAGGTGCAGGGCTGGGCTCAGGATCCAAGTGTGGTCCCACGGGTAGGACTACGACTTGTGAGCTAGTACACGGCCACTGGGGGTCCTCCGTGAGACCTTGTGTTCTGTGATCCCCTCCGTTTCATTAATGGTTAATTCGTAATTTAGTTAAATCCTATGCCCATTTTAGCCTTTCTAAGGTCTCCTAACACCCCCAAATTAAACCCTAATCCCCTTTCATCTATTCTAACACTCTTCAATCCTCACCAAAATTGTCTCAATCCTCTTGACCTTCATTGATGAAAGCTTTAAGAAATTGGGAAAAATTATTTTTCTTGCAAATCCATCCAATTCTCTTGGCTAATCTCAAGATATGTGGGTTTGATTCATAGATTACCTTTCATCCATGAAGACCCAACAACCCTTATCTTTAAATTATGAATTTAAGCTTTCTTTAATTATGTGTTCTTTAACTTTTGATGTATTTCATTGCATTGAGTTGCAGGCTGTAGGAATTAGGTGATTTAATGATGATTTAAGTTTGAATTTTATGAAATTCATGAAAATTCTTGAAGGATTAATGTGCATGTCCCTTTAATGGATTAATATGCATGGGTAAATTGCATTATGCTTGAAATTGGGATTTTCTCATGAATTATGTAAATTATCTATTGAATTGTGGTTTAAAGTTTTAATCCTCCATTACCCATGAACTTGATTCCTCATTCATGGCATATGCATTGAAGTATGGTTATGATTAACCTCTTGTTAAGGGCATGTCCCTCTTGATATGATATGATATATTAAGGCTTGTGATCACATAGTCTCTTGTTATGGCTTTTTCTTCATTATGGGTGCTTGCACCACTTTGATATGTTATGAAGGCTTGTTATGATAAGCTATGTATATGAGCTACTCCTATTGCATTAATATGGAAATGGTTATGGAAATTCTTGTTGGTTTTTTAGCCTAAGTATGGATATGGATTTGATCATGTTTTGGTTGTCTAATAATGCATGTTTTTGAAAAAAATGTCAACTCTCCATTTTGAAAAGCTTGCATGGATATATATATGTATTCCTGTGGGATAAGGCTTAGTACCGAGGTATTAGAGTCGGGGTGGACTATCTCCAAGGGTCCATACTCCTTTCCGTTAAACCATGTTCCAACATGGGATATCTCCCTAGATGAGATTGACTTCTTATGTATCCCCTTCTTGAAGGGTTGACTAGGGATCTACCTGATAAGTAGTCTGAATCTAAGTAGTAGCTCGCTCGGGTTCCCTCTGTTGTCGGTTGAGGTCACATCCATGCTATAGTATTATCTTAGGTTAAATTTCATGCATCATGGCATGACATATTGTTATGATATTCTCATCTTTTGGCTATATACATTCTTTTCGTATAACTTGTCCCCTTGTCATCTTATTTGGTCATATGCATTGCATGCCCACATACTTAGTACATATTTTGTGCTAACCCATACTTTTTATCTATATGTTCTAACCATGTAAGGACCGGTGACGAGTTCTATCTTCCGTTGGACGACGAGTGACATCTTTGAAGCTATTTGCTTATGGTGAACCCTTTTGTTCAACGACAATAACTACTTTCTATCTTCCTTGTATTGTTTATTTCTTTACTTTATGTATTGAGGGTGAGCCCCAAACTATAACGAGACCCTACTCTATCTTATGTAGAGGCTATATTCGACACACTAAACCTCTTGCACGTTATATTATGTTTTATTGGGATTTGTTTATGGAAATGATGTTCCGATTATGCTTATGATTATGTTTATGGGCTTGAGAATGTTGGGAATGTGCTTATGTGGAAAGTCCCCTAACTCGGTATGCCCCCAAAGCTTGAGTCTTACTTACCTGCTCCTTAGAATTACTTATTATGTGCTATGTGATTCATGTTCATGCTATTCCCAGCAACATCCCCATAGCTTGAGTCCAAAGCCTCGATTCCTTTAGAATTATGTGTTATATGTTTACTTTTCTGCACTTTCGAACTGATGATGAGGGCAATGATGCTATGATAGCTTGATCGAGGACTTTAAGGTTCTCCTTTTCCATGTCACATCTAGACCCCACTTCTGGGTTGTGACAAAGATGGTATTAAAGCCCTAGGTTTGTAAATACTCCTCGGAGTCCAACATGCCGTGTTGATTAGAGACTTATTCATGGGTGTGATGAGCGCTATGCCTATGAACTGGAAGCTATGACGACATTTTAGGAATTTCTCTTAATTCATTATTTCCTGATGCCGTGACGTAAGTTGTTACAATAAATTTCCTAAACTCTTGGTATTCTTGTTGCTCTTTTAGAACATGCCTCTTAGATGAACTCCCTTCCCCCGTCAAGCTCCAAAATTTGAGGAATAAGCCCCTCGGGCACCGGTAGAGGAACAAGTATCTCATGCAGAGTTTAAAAATATGGTGTGTATTTTGGCCCAAGCAATAGATAACCAAGCCCGACCAGCTAATCCCGGAACCATTGGTACTCTGGCCTCTAGGGTGAGGGATTTTACCCAGATGGACCCTCCAGAGTTCTTTGGCTTAAAAGTGGATAAGGATTCTAAAAATTCATTGATGAACTCACTAAAGTGTTGACCATAATGGGCATTAGCTCCGAGGAGAAGGCTGATTTGGCTCTATATCAATTGAAAGATGTGGCCCAGGTGTGGAATAATCAATGGTTAGTTGAGAGGATGGTTGTTGTTAAGGTTAGGTGGGAAAAGTTCAAAATGACATTCCTTGACCGGTTCTTTCCTCTTGAGCTTAGAGAGGCCAAAATGACCGAGTTCATCAATCTTCGACGGGGTGGTATGACTGTGAGGGATTATGCTCTCAAATTTACTAAGCTTTCCAAATATTCTTCCATGCTTGTATCCGACCCCCATGCAAGAATGAAAGAATTCATCCTAATGTCTCTGATTTGGTTATGAAAGAGTGTCGTACAACTATTCTTATTCGATATATGGATATCTCAGGACTCATGACTTATACCGAGAAAATTGAGGGTGAAAAGCTTAAGGAAAGGAGGGTGAGTGAATCTAAGAGGGCCCAACTTGATGGTGGGTTCTCCAACACCGAGAGTGGTGGTGGGTTTGGCTGATTTCAACAAGGCCAAGGTTCAAATGTGAGGGTTGCTAATCTAAGGGTGCCTCCTCTTAAGGCACAAGTTGGGGGTAGTCCCTGATTTCCTCATTATGGCTAATGTGGTGGTATCCACATGGGTGAATGTAAGAGAGTTATTGGTACTTGCTATGGGTGTGGCAGTTTGGACCACAAGTTCTCTAATTGCCCATAGAATGAGAAGAAGGATCAAACGACTCTCGGTGATCAAGGTCAATCAAAGGCTCTGGTTGGTGGTGCTCCTAGGAACAACAGATGTTATGCTCTTCATGCCCACTAAGAGGTAGAGGAGGCTCTGGACGTCGTGACTGGTATGTTAAAATTTTTTGATTTTGACGCTTATGTTTTACTTGCTTCAGATGCAAATATATCTTTTGTGACTCCTCTGTTGGCTGTTAAATTTGGTTTGAGTCCTGAAACTCTACGGGAACCTTATTCAGTGCATACTCCCATGGGTGAGTCTATTGTTGCCCGGAAAGTGTATTGGGATTGTTCTTTATCTGTGTTGCATAAAGTGTTCCCCGGTGACCTTGTAGAACTTAAGATATATGATTTTGATGTTGTCGTTGGGATGGGTTGGTTCCATACATCGAATGCCTCTGTTGATTGTAGGACTAGGAAAGTTAAATTCCATGTTTCTAATGAACCCGTGTTGGAGGGGAATGGTAGTGATTCCATGGTTAAGGGTCGGTTTATTTCCTACCTCAAAGCCCGGAAGATGATTTGTAAAGGGTGCATTTATCCTATTGTGTGGGTTAGAGATGTGAAGGGTGAGTCCCTAAGCTTGAATTGGTTCTGGTGGTTAATGAGTTTCTCGATATGTTTTTCGAGGACTTTCCCAGTTTTCCTCCCTATAGAGAGGTAGATTTTGGTATAGATCTCCTTCCGGATACTCAACCTATTTCATCTCTCCTTATCATATGGCCCCGACGGAGTTGAAATAATTGAAAGATCAGTTGAAAGATTTGTTAGAAAAGGGTTATATTAGGCCGAGCATTTCACCCTGGGGTGGTCCCGTGTTGTTTGTGAGGAAGAAGGATGGGTCGCTCCGAATGTGTATTGATTATCGACAATTGAACAAGGTGATCGTTAACAATAGGTACCCATTGCCTAGGATTGATAATTTGTTCGACCAACTTCAAGGAGCTACTCATTTTTCCAAAATAGATCCTCTTTCGGGTTAACACCAATTGAAGGTGAGAGAGTTTTACATCCCCAAGATGGCCTTCCAGACTCTTTATAGTCACTTTGAGTTTGTGGTGATGTAGTTTGGGTTGACTAATGCTACGACAAAGTTTATGGATCTTATGAATTGGGTGTTTAAGCCATTCCTTGATAATTATGGTAGTCTTCATTGATGACATCTTGATTTACCCCCGTAGTGAGCAAGAGCATATGGATCACTTGAAGTTGGTGCTTCAAATGTTGAGGGAGAAGCAATTGTATGCCAAGTTTGGAAAATTTGAATTTTTGTTGGGAGAAGTTGCTTTCCTTGTTCATGTGGTGTCTGGTTATAGCATTAAGGTTAATCATAAGAAAACCGAAGCGGTGAAGGATTGGCCTAGACCATTGACTCCTTCGGATATTTGAAGCTTCCTTGGTTTAGGCGGTTGTTATAGAAGGTTTGTTGAAGGGTTTTCCTCTATAGCATCTTTATTGACTAAGTTGACTCAAAAGAAGGCCAAATTTGTGTGGTTAAATAAATGTGATAAAAGTTTCCAAATCTTGAAGGATCGACTTACATCAACTCCAATTTTGGCTTTGCCATATGGGTTAGATGGGTTTATCATATATTGTGATGCATCGCGTATTGGTTTGCGTTGTGTGCTTATGTAACATGGTAAGGTGATAGCTTATACGTCTCGACAATTGAAGATGCATGAGAAAAATTATCCAACCCATGATCTTGAGTTGGCGGCAGTGGTGTTTGCTTTGAAAATTTGGCAACATTATTTGTATTAGGTTCATGTGGATGTCCTCACCGATCACATGAGTTTGCAATATGTTTTCACCCAAAGAGACTTTAATTTGAGGCAAATGAGATGGTTGGAACTCCTCAAGAATGATGATATGAGTGTCCTTTATCACCCCGACAAAGCTAATATTATGGCAGATGCCCTAGTAGGCTCTCTATGGGAAGTGTGACTCATGTGGAAGAGGGGAAGAAGAAGATAGTGAAAGATGTGCACTGTTTGGCTAGGTTAAATGTGAGGTTGGTCGAATCCGATAATGGAGAAATTCTTGTTCAAGGTGGATCCGAGTCTTCCTTGGCAGTTGATGTTAAGACGAAACCAGATCTAGATCCTTCCTTGGTAGAGTTAAAGAAGTTGGTTACCAATGGAAAGATTAAGGTTTTTCTCCCAAAGGGGAGATGGTGGGCTATGGTACCAAGACCGTTTGTGTGTTTTGGATGTTGATGGATTAAGGGAGAATATCATGAAAGAGGCTCATAATTCTCAATATTCTATTCACCCGGGATCTACCAAAATACACTGAGATTTGAGAGAAATATATTGGTGGTACAGAATGAAGGACATAGCCAAGTTCGTGTCGGAATGTCCTAATTAGCAATAAGTTGAAGTGGAACATCAAAGGCCCGGTGGCTTGACACAAGATATTGAAATTCCTACTTAGAAGTGGGAAGACGTGAACATGAATTTTATGGTTGGGTTACCCCATACTCGGAGACAATTTGATTTGATATGGGTTGTGGTTGATAGGATGACTAAGTCGGCTCACTTCTTACCGGTTAAGACTATCTATAGTACCGAGGAGTATGCCAAAGTGTATATTCGGGAGTTGGTAAGATTGCATGGTATACCGAGGTCTATTATATCGGATCGTGGTACTCAATTTACTTCCCATTTTTGGATGTCTTTTCAAAAGTGACTTGCTACTAAGGTCAAGTTAAGCACCACATTTCATCCTCAAACCGATGGGCAAGCTGAAAGAACAATTCAAACCTTGGAGGACATGTTAAGGGCTTGTTTATTGGAATTCCAAGGAAATTGGGATGATCATTGACCTCTCATTGAGTTTGCTTAAAAAAATAGTTTCCATGCTAGCATTGGTATGACTCCATTTGAAGCTTTGTATGGTAGGAGATGTAGATCTCTGGTTGGTTGGTTTGAAATAGGTAAGGCAACCTTGTTAGGCCCGAATTTGGTTATTGAGGCCATTGAAAAAGTGAAGTTGATTAGGGAGCGATTTAAGATGGCTCAAAGTCGCCAAAAGTCTTATTCAGATGTTAGGAAGAGGGATCTTGCATTTCATGTTGGTGATTGGGTGTATGTGAAAGTATCTCCTATGAATGGCATCATGACTTTTGGCAAAAAGGGCAAGTTGAGCCCCCGGTACGTTGGACCCTATGAGATTGTGGAGCGGGTTTGCAATGTGGCTTATAGGTTGGATTTTCCTTTAGACATGAGATCTATTCATCCGGTTTTCTATGTGTCTATGTTGAGGAAGTTGATTGGTTATCCTAAAGCAATTACACCTTTGGAGGGCGTGACGGTTGAGGAGAATTTGACTTATGAAGAGTTTCCGGTTGAGATCTTGGATAGGCACGTGAAGCGGCTTCGCAACAACGAGGTAGCTTTGGTCAAGGTGCTTTGGAAGAACTAAGACGTGGAGAGTGTAACGTGGGAAGCGGAGTTGGACATGATGGAGTGATATCTCTATCTCTTCCAATCTACTCAAGCCTAAGGTTCTAGGTGCTATCCTTTTATTGTCCTAATTCTTTAAATTCTTGAGTTTCATGACATTACATGCATATATGAGCACGAAAATGATTTAAATGATGTTTGACATGAGTTTTGAAAGACTTTTGAAATGATGCATAATCCATTATAAGTCGTGGTTAAAATGTATCTTGTTTGATTAATGTTCGCAAGTCATAGTTTTAGCTCATTCGAGGATGAATGTTCCCAAGGGAGAGATGATGTAACGATCCAAAAATTTTCAAACTTCATAATGGTTTGTTAAGGTTAGTGTTGAACTTGTCATGGTTAAATTTTGGTGGCCATGGGTTGTATTTAAGTTGTCGGATTCAAGGGGATTGTTTTGGTAGAAGGTTGTAAGTCCGTTTAGGTAGCACTTACATTGAGAGGGAATATCTTTTGGTATAAGATGAACTGTGTGGGCTATTAAATATAAAATCGAAGCTCTTCATTGTCCGTGAAAGGTATGGTGGGTTGGTCCAGAGAGTTGCCAAGGTGCAGGGCTAGGCTAAGGATCGAAGTAAGGTCCCATGGGCAGGACCACGATTCGTGAGCCAGTACATGGCCACTGCGGGTCCTCCGTGAGACCCTATATTCTATGATCCCCTATGTTTTATTAATGGTTAATTCGTAATTTAGTTAAATCCTATGCCTCTTTTATCCTTTCTAAGGCCTCCTAAAACCCTTAAATTAAACCCTAATCCCCTTTCATCCATTCTAACACTTATCAATCCTCACCACAATTCTCTCAATCCTCTTGACCTCCATTGGTGAAAGCTTGAAGAAATTGGGGAAAATCATCTTTTTTGCAAATACATTCAATTCTCTTGGCTAATCTCAAGGTATGTGGGTTTGATTCATGGATTACCTTTCATCCATGAAGACCCAAGAACCCTTCTCTTTAAATTATGAATTTAAGCTTTGTTTAATTATGGGTTCTATAAATTTTGATGTATTTCATTGCATTGAGTTGTGGGTTGTAGGAATTAGGTGATTTAATGATGATTTATGTTTAAATTTTATGAAATGCATGGAAATTCTTGAAGGATTAATGTGCATGTCCCTTTAATGGATTAATATGCATGGGTAAATTGCATTATGCTTGAAATTGGGATTTTCTCATGAATTATGTAAATTATCTATCGAATTGTGGTTTAAAGTTTGAATCCTCCATTATCCATGCACTTGATTCCTCATTGATAGCATATGCATTGAAGTATGGTTATGATGAACCTCTTGTTAACTGCATGACTCTCTTGATATGATATGATATGTTAAGGCTTGTGATCACATAGTCTCTTGTTATGGCTCTTTGAGCATTATGGGTTTTTGCACCACTTTGATATGTTATGAAGGCTTGATATGATAAGCTATATAGATAAGTTACTCCTATTGCATTGATATGGAAAAGGTTATGGAAATTTTTGTTGGCTTTTTAGCCTAAGTATGGATATGGATTTGATCATGTTTTGGTTGTCTAATTATGCATGGTTTTGAAAAAAATATCAACTCTCCATTTTGAAAAGCATGCACGGATATATATATGTATTCCCGTGGGATAATGCTTAGTACCGAGGGATTGGAGTCGGGGTGGACTATCTCCAAGGGTCCATACTCCTTTCCATCAAACCATGTGCCAACATGGGATATCTCCCTAGATATGACTGACTTTCTATGTATCCCCTTATTTAAGGGTTGACTAGGGATCTACCTGACAAGTAGTCTGAATCCAAGTAGTAGCTCGCTCTGGTTCCCTCTATTGTCGATTGAGGTCACATCCCCGCTATATTATGATCTTAGGTTGCATTTCATGCATCATGACATGGCATATTGTTATGATATACTCCTCTTTTAGCTATGTGCATTCTTTTCGTATCACTTGTCCCCTTTTCATCTCATTTGGTCATACGATATTGTCATATGGATTGCATGCCTGCATACTTAATACATATTTTGTGCTAACCCATACTTTTTATCTACATGTTCTAACCATGTAGAGACCGATGACGACTTCTATCTTCCATTGGACGATGAGTGACATCCTTGAAGCTATTTTCTTGTGGTGAGCCCTTTTGTTCAAGGGCAATAACTACTTTCTATCTTCCTTGTATTGTTTATTTCTTTACTTTATGTATTGAGGGTGAGCCCAAAACTATGTCTAGGCCCCACTCTATCTTATGTAGAGGCTATGTTGGACATTCTAAAACTCTTGCACTTGTATTATGTTTTATTGGGATATTATGACTATTGGGATTCATTTATGGAAATGATGTTCTGATTATGTTTATGATTATTTTTATGGGCTTGAGAATGTTGGGAATGTGCTTATGTGGAAAGTCCCCTAACCCTGTATGCCCCCAAAGCTTGAGTCCTACTTACCCGCCCTTTAGAAATACTTGTTATGTGCTATGTGATTTATGTTTCTCCTATTCCCGGCAACATCCCCATAGCTTGAGTCCAAAGCCTCGATTCCCCTGGAATTATATGTTGTGTGTTTATTTTTTCGCGCTTCTGCACCAATGATGTGAGCAATGATGGTATGATGGCTTGATCGAGGACTTTTGGGTTCTCCTTTGCCATGTAACTTCTAGACCCCACTTCTGAGTCATGAATATATAAGTGAAAAGTTTATTTAAACCAGCAAATCTCTCCAATTTGTCCCTCCACAAGCATGAAACCCTCTAATCCTTGTACTATTGAGGAAAAATATTTTAAGTACCCTAATCTCACTCCATGTCTCTGTAAAACCTTAAGTGAATGATATGTAGAATGTCATTTAAAAAATGCTTAAATAGTTTGTGCAAAATTATGAGAGTTTGTGCACTAAGTTTCCACTCAACATTCAAGGTCGACCATCACCGATCACTTGGTTAAGTGCTAAATGTGCACTTTACTGCTCTCTTCTGGATCTTCTTGAAGGCTTGAGTCTCTATAAGATTAGGTGATGTACATTACTCCATAGATTATTTTTAGTGATATGCCTAAGTTTCTTCTATGTCGCCCTTCTCTCATGAGCTTGGGGTCCTGAGTTTTTTAACATTAGGTGGCTCTCCAGCCATTTGGTGATACACTGAATATATTTTGTGACATTGATTCTTACTGCCTTTCTAACATGAACTTGATACTTGGTTGCTGAAATATAAGGTGGTCTCATTGAGCATTTGGTGATATGCCAACTAAGTCTGCAAAGCATCTTTTGTCAACCTTTCTCACACTTTTGCTCCTTTTTGAAGTTTTGTTGAGTGTCGTCCACTTGCGCACTTTTAGCTTCATTCTTGACATAGCACATGCATATTAGTTAGTATTTGGAACATAATAGCATACTAAGGACAATATTTCTTTGCATTATAATCCCAAAATGAGTTTGAGATATAAACTGTTCAACACCCCTAACTTAAGCCTTTACTTTCCCACAAGCAAATCAAACATCAATCAATCAAATTTTAGAGCTTGCAAACAGGACCACAGGGAGAAATACATACAAGTCTACCTTTTTCATCCACCCTCGAACTTCCACAAACCACTCACATGATTTTAAAGCTTCAAGAGGTGTCTAAGGAGTAATTAAAACATAGCTACACTCCCAATTGTTCATATAGCTTCTGTTTACTAGCTAAAAGCATCACCATTTGCCCTCATACCAAAGAAGGTCTGGTACACACAAAAGTATAACATTATTTTCAAAGGATCTCTTTAACACTCACTCTCTCAATTAAGAAATAACATGCAAGATTGAACCCATCGGCTTGCCCTTATACTCAATTGAAGTTAATTTATTTCATTTCGGACTAGGATCCCAAAGGACTTTATTCAGGTTGTAATGTAGGGTTGAAACCTGTTTTTCTTTTGATCTTTCATCCTAAGTTTCTCCCCTTTTTCCAGTATCTTTCAATAATTTATGGAGGGTCTTGTTTTCTAAGCATTTCTTTTTCAGTTCAACATTTTAGCTTTTTTCAAATATTTTTCTTGTTATCATCATTTCTACAATTCCTCATGTTTCTTTTTTTTCCTTTTTCTTTCCTCAACTCTTACATGAAGACACCCCCTCTTTCTACCAATACCCCTACTTGGCCTTTGGCCATCACTTTGGACCTTTTTAAGCTTAAGGAGGGATTGGTAAGGAACAAGAAGGAATTCTCTTTCACAAATACAAGTCAAGGATACATATTTTCCAAAGAAAGGATCAAGGCTCAAAAGGTTTCACTAAGGAATCAATTCATTGTCATTAGAGGTCAATATGGTCAAAGTGGACTAAGAAAAACCAAAGAAGGCCTAAGGTCCTTTCCTAATCTGGAATCAACCAAATCACTCTTCAAAACAAATCGAGCAAGTTCTAGATGGTGTAAAAAATTCCTTTCAACAAAATTTCTCATTTGACAACGGCAAAATGGATTTGCATTCAAGTAATGACAACACACTTACAACTTTTGATCAACACATATCCAAGCTTAATTACTCATATAGTAAACTCAAGATGCATCAAATCCATTCATGGATTGATTTATCATGAAAAGTACTAATTGGTCAGTTAATACATGATCCTTGTCCATGGAACTATCTGAATCAAAGTTATGAATTATTGATACTCGGATTGCAAAGGACTAAAGATATGATATTTGCATTTGCATGAATTTTCACATATGCATGGGGTTTGCCACATTATAAGGATGTTATTTGCAATCATTCATCCATTCATCTCAAAAAGAAGAAAATTTAAAGTAGTCAAACAAATACTAATCTATTACAACCTAAAATAAAATTATTTACAAACCAAAATTAAAATTGTCTCCAATATTCATCAACAAAAACTGCAAAAACTAACAATGTCTCATCAAGCAACTAGTGGGAAAAATATCATCATCAATAAAATATTCTTCCCCTCCTAAATAGAAAACATTATACTCAGTGTGCAAGGAACAACAAACATCAAACCTAAAGGGAAGGAATGAGTGTTATAATATCCCTTTTCAAAATTTGTCCTACTTTTACAGTGTTGGTAGAGTTGATGAAGTGGTCATGGGGGCATCAATGTCCTCTCCTGCGGTACACTCTCTAGATCAATCAATGGCCTCTCGGGCTTGGGCTCATATGCACTAAATATTCCTATCATGGAAACGTCTTGGAGAGATACAATCTTTACTATGTCCATAATTTTTCCTTCCATCCATGCACACTCTTCATGCTCCTCCTGGCTAGGTTCAACTCCCAATTCTTCCTCCTCGGTCTAAATGTGATACCAAAATGCAACACTTTCTATGTTTAAAACTTGGAAATTTATGTGTTCTCAATGCAATGTTAGTAGGTCAGATTGTGTTTTTGTGTTTTTTTGTAGGATTATAGTGCTGATAAAGTTTTGGGGGAAATATGCTGAAGTTGTTGGTTTTTGGGGTTCCACGGGACCCTCTACGAATCATGGAGTAGTCCATGAGTCGTGGGGAGGGTTTCACATAAAGTTTCAGTGAGGGGTGAAAAGTTGAAGTAAAGTCTACGAGGAGGATCCATGAGCCAAAAATGTCACACGAGCTGTAGAGTGATGGTTGTGCCCTGAGGATTAAAAAAATGAGAGATACTGAAAAGTTATCAGACGAGACTTTCCACATGTTGTAGAATCTTACATGGGCCATGGAATAGTTTCGTAGAAAAGAACACTTAAATAGTGCCAGAATCCATGAAACCCTGATCTACGGGCCATAAAGTCATTTACGAGCCGTAAAAAGGTCCCGTGAAGATTGTTGACACAGTTTTCCTAGTTTATTTTGATTTGTATTTTACTTATTATAAATAGGTTTTTAGGTTATTTTTCATTATATTTCCAAGGAGAAAGAAGTTTGAACCTTGTTTTAGTGAATATACTTAGGATTTATCATACATTGTGTGTTCTTGATTCAAACTCGTGATCTTAATTTAAGAGTTGAATTTTGTGATTTCAATTTAATATTTTAAGTGCTTAATTATGTTCTTCTACATCAAAATCTCTTATTTTACACCGATAATGCTTAGCCAAATCAATAACTAGGGTTGTGGGAATCATGATAAATTAAAAAGGTAAAATAATTTAACGTGTACTTCTTGAAAAGTGTTTTAGGGTGTATTACTTATTGTGGGAATCATGATAAATTAAAAAGGTAAAATAATTTAACTTTTGATGTGGGATGAACAATGTGAGATACAACATATAAAATTTAATATCTTTGAGTTAGATTTGCAACACAAGTGGTTTCACTCAATTTGGACTTCGGGTAAGGGAGATATGGCCCAAACAGTGAGACCGTCTACAATTCGGAAGCCATTGGAGATAGGCTCAAAAAATTGGCCAAGGACATTTGCACGGACCAAGAAACTTTGCAAGGTTTGTCTAGGGTCTCGTAAGGTGTCACAGTGAGCTTGGGGTGCCCTGGAACCACCCCTAAGCAATGTCCAAACACACAAAGCCTTGAATGGCTCGTGTGAGTGCTGACGGGCCGTCCACTGTCCCGTGAAGGTGGACAGTGGCTAGGCCAAGGCTTGGCTGTTGATTTTGAGGTTAGGGAAGGCTGTATGGTGCCTTGAACAAGAAGTCTCACCTTGAATGGACTGTTTAGTTGTTCGTGAAGTGTAACAGAAAGTCCTCCGAAGGTTCGCGTTGAAGAATTAGCTAAGGAAGGGTAGACAGTCACTTCAACGGACCGTGTGACAGCTTGACGACACTATAGCTTTCATTTGGGTGTTGTGTGCAGTGAAAAGTTCTAGTTTATTAATATTATTTTCGTGATTTAACATTTCCCTAAGCCCCCTTTTGGTCCCTTAAGGTATCCTAAACCCCTAAATCATCCCCTA
>JBCEWC010008570.1:0-19800 GCA_038996855.1 Solanum aculeatissimum | reverse complement strand
TTAAAAACACCTACAAATAGTCCATAATTTGGCATTAATGACCAGATTTCCCATATAGCATCTACGGGAGGAAATGTCCGTAGAACTTCGTAAGAATGGTCGTACAATAGCCCCAAAATGATTACCTAAACAAACCAGCTGCAACCACACAATGACCATAAATAACACCACATTTCACAGTCCAAAAATATCCCCCAAACACAGCTAATAAGAGAGGAAAACAATCGCAAAGCGTAAGGCACACATTTCTAGGCACGCAGGTGAATTTTAACGGTAAAAATGTGAAGAACTTATCGAAATTGATTATGGAGATGCTGGGAGCTTTCTGTTGAGTTTCTCTACTGTTTATGGACGAAAATACTCCATTTTGAGCTTCAACAAGAGAAATTAGCCGACATTTATGTGGGCTTGACCTGACCCGATCCATGACTCAGTTTTTTGCTTGGTCAATCGTGGTAAAACTCTTATAACATTTTATTCTGAAGTTGGATTGATACGTGGTTTTGTGTGTTGCAAACTAGACTTGTAGTCTTCAATTTTATAGGTCATGGACTTTATCACTCCTTATATTTTGGGAGATATGGTTTGATACATTTAACCTAAATTTAAGAAGGATTTCTTAAAGAAGCTTACGGTAACTTTGGCCAAACTTTATCTTGCAACTTCCTTGACTACGAAACTTAGCATATGAAATTTGGGATATTAAAATACCCCCTTAAAATCCATTATTATCAAATTATGCACTCTTAGTCCCATCTGAGAAGTGAAACTCAATTTAAATCTTCCAAAAAGGGTGAGGTGTCACTTGGGCCATCTCTCTAATTCCGAATATGCATTTAGGGAATTCCTTTGACTTAAAACTTTAATCCCTTGATATTACCACCTATTTTCAGCCTTATTACTCTTAGGTTCTATTTAAAGTCATATATGTTATATACAACATGCCACAATATGTATATTATGGTAGATGAGAAACACGGGGTCTCACACAACATACCACCCACTAGTAGACTCCTTGTACCCAGGCACACATATATCACTTACAAATCATTGTTCTCAGTAATTATTATTTAGTCACATGCAGAATAACATGAATAATGGAGGTGAAACACTCCTAATTAACACTCACCTAGTACATATTGCCTCAACTGTCAAAACCCCATAATGTTAACATTTAACAAATCAATAATAGTCCCGTAGTACTACACAAATCAACCCCTAATAAGTAGGGTCGTCAATGGGTTACCACAACAAATATAACTGGTTTATATAAGTTATCACATCCATGCTACAACAAGGGATTAGTCATCCCAACAAGCATAATCAGTCACCCATAACGTCCATAACGGGTCTGGGTATAATCTCTAAAATATCCTCCACCCAAATTCCCAATCGATGATAATTTGACTTTTCTATAGTATAATTGCACACCTCTCTCTAGAAATAACCTGGAAATCAAGAGGAACATATCTAAGATCTCACACTACGAGAAATGTGTCCCCCCAATAAGGCCTCAACTCTCGTATCACATGAATGGACAAATATACTAAACATCTGATTGGTCCAATCTTTGAACCTACATATTGATGTGCTACCAAAATACGACACTTTTAATGATTTAAACTTAGAATTTTGTGTGTTCTCTAAGCGATGTAAATTAGTTTGATGTGTTTTATGTTGATTTTGCAGGATTACAAGAGTCAGAGAGTTTTTGTGATGATTTGTACAAGTTGCAGCTTTTGATGATGTATGAGACCATCTACGATTTGTGGTTTTATCCACGAGCCATAGATGGCATTCATAGTCTATAACTAGTGAGGGCTAGTTTTGTTGAAGTTGAATCTATGAATTAACAAGATGGTTCATGGTTTGTTGATGATCCGTAGACTAGTTCTTGAATGGAAGGCCCAAATATTTTTATAGTTGTTGAAAGTTAATAGGACGAAGGAACTTATGATCTATAAGGAAATCTACCTGTCGTAAGAATCAGTTCATACAAAGATGGAAGATTCTGAGGATGAAAAATATGAGACCCTTCCACGAGCCGTGAATTGAATCACGGTCCGTAACTTTGCTCGTGGAAGGCCCCGATTCTAATTTTTCTAATTAGTTTAGGATTTGGTTTTCTTTTATTATAAATAGGGTTTTTAGGTATTTTAGACGTACAGAACAATAGACTTCATATTATTACATTATGTTAGCATGCTCTTGGAGATTTTGGAAAGACAACTTTTGTTCTTATCTTTGGATTTCGATATTGTGATTTATGTGGAGATTTCAGATATCTTGTTTTACAATTCTTCATTATAAGTGTTTAATTATGCAAATTTATAACATGATTCTTCCATCTACAATGAACATGAGTAGCTAAATCCACAACTAGGGTTGTGGAAACCATGAAGAACTAACAAAATAAAAACTAAATAATTATAATTCTTGGAAAGTGTGTATGCATGTATTATTTATTTCTTTGTTTTGAATACATTTTAACAGGTGGCCAACATTAGAACCCACCTTATTCTTACTTGCCAGCCCAATGGGGTGATGAATGGAAAAAGAGATAAATGATAGGATTCGACGTGAGCACAGTCATCTAATCAACCTGAATGGCCCAGGAGATGGTTTTACTAGGACAAGGTAAGGGTTAGTAATGCGACACTTATAGACTGACCAAGATTCAGGGTAAAATTTTCCTAGTTGTTGTCCCAAAGAATTAAATGAACATAACGTACCAGTTCTACATGCTTCACATTAGAGAAGGTTACAACTATTAGGTTATACTATGTTAGGGATTCATAGAGGACACAATACATTAGTTACTTCTCTCACTAAATTAGTAACACTTGCATTGACTCTTGATCTTAGTTTAGGTTTGAATTATTATTTTTACATCAAAATCCGCCTTTTTGGAAGTATGTTAATTAATTCATCTGAATTGCTTTAGTTACTCCAAGTCTAGACCATATTCTTCGTGGGATCGACCCTTAACCATTGTTAGATTCTATATTTGAACAGTGCTCGTGTATACCTTAATTTGGAGGTGTAATTTGGGCATGATCAAATATTGGTGTCGTTGCCAGGGAATATAATTTTTAGATTGGTTTAATTAGGGTGATTTGTGAGTTAATTCTTATTTCTTTATTTTACATATTTTTGTTGTTTTTATTTCTTTTTCAGCATACAAGTGTAGTGTATGCATAATACTCGCAGTTGAGGCAATTCCTTGACTATATTTGATCTAGAGATTCAAAGAACATTGCGCAGAATTGCTCAAAACAATGTCTATAATGCTGTAAATATTGCACTGAACAGGAATAATCAAGATCCACTACCACTTAAGAAGGTGAATCCACTGCCACAAGATCAATAAGCAGTTGCTAATGGGTGGAATCTATACAAACTTGACCCTACGTTAGTGGATATCATAGGAGCAATCGTGGTTCCTCCTATACCAAAAATTCAAAGTTTGTCATCTCTAGTGGGTTACTACAGATGTTGCAGCGTAGAGGGTTATTTGTGGGCTTACCATAAGAGGATCTACATAATCCTCTACACAAAGTTGTCTTTGTCTGTAAGAGCATGATGGGAAATCAAAATTTGTCTATAGATGTCATTGGACTCCGTGTCTTACCATTATCTCTCACAAGTGAAGCAACACTATGGTTATCTGAACTTCCTCAGAGCTCTATTACAATATGGGCAGAAATGCAGAGAGCCTTTTTGGAGAGGTATGTTCCCAAGACGAACAAGTTGAAACTTAAGGATCAGATAAATAACATTGAGAAATTTCCTAGAGATTCCATACGCGCTACATGGGAGCAATTTACTAAGTGCTTGAGAAGTATTCCAGACCACAAATTTGTTGATGATTCCTTAGTGGAGATCCTCTATCACACATTAGGATTTCAAAGCAGTAGCCGACACCATAGCGAAGATTCATGTAAGGCCCCACACGTTGGAAGGTATGAAAGTGCAAAGGAAAATGAAATCTGGAAATTTTTCCAAGTATCAGTAGTTATGAGAGGTCCTTATAGGTCGTAAGGTGATGTATGGGTCATACATCGGTTCATGGGTTCAGAGTACAAATTTGAGTAGCCTAACTTTGGAGGAACAATAATGTATGAAGGCCTCTACGTGTCGTATATCCTCCCATGGACCATAACTCCTACTCATGGGATTGTGGCCAAGTTTGGCGAAAATGTTGATTTCTGAAGTTGGGTTTACAATGCATCATAGGGACCGTAGGTGGACTTACGAGTAGTAAGACTCATCGTAGATTTGGGGATCAGAGGTAATTTCTGAGTGCTAAAAGTGTCATTAGATAAAACCCTCTTTCCTACGATCTATAGTTTGGACTGTGGCCCATAAATGGGATTCTGTGGTCCATTCCAGCAGACTTTTTAAAGGGGAAATTTTTTACCTTTCCTATTATTTAATGTCTATACTATGTAATTTTAGCCTCTAATGATCCCCATTATAGCCTTATACACCCCCAAGCCCTACCATTCAAACCTATTCTCCCAAAACCTATGTCCCAAAAAACTCCTCCCAAAAAACTCCTCCCAAATACTCCTAAGTCCTTCAAGCCTGCAAGAGAAGAACTCAAGCTAGGGTTCCAAGTTTCTCTTAATTTTCCAAGGTTTTTCTGTCTTCTAACAAATAAGGTACGTGGGTTTTGATTGTGGGAATCTTTCCTCCTCTAGCTAAACCATTCCTCTCCTTCATCTATATTCAAGTTATGGGTATTTATGAATATTGTTATGAACCTTTTCATGTGAGGATATTATTATGTAGTTTATGATGGGTTATTTTCATACGTTATCATAAGGTGAAATACCATGTGAAACTTATGAATTTTATGAGGGTTTGATGGTTCCCTAACCAAGTTTCTACTGTGTTTTGGTGGATTCTTTGAGTAATGTCAAGTGAGTTTATTTTGCATCTCTAATGGTATTTACTCATGATTTGCATGGTTTCAAGTTTATGTATATGTTCCCACCAATATGTGATTAAATAAGGATGTCAAGTTTTCTCAAGTAATGAATTCTCTATGGTAAGTCATGTATATTATGCAAGTTGAGACTAATAAGGGGCCTAACAAGCACTCCATGAGCTCATGAGCATAAATTGAATAGCAAAAATGATGTAAAGCCCTAACATGATGCAATAAGTTATGTTTGATGAGCTACTCCAAGTGTTATATTATGATATTTGAGACTATGCATGTTATGGTTAAGATTATTTTTCAAGTATTCTGGAGGAATTATTACCTAGAATCAAGAGGACCTTAGTATTATCCCATTGTCCCTAAACTATGTGCCACCATAGGTATGATGATGATTCCTTATATAGGCTTGAACCTACCGAAAAGGCAATATCATAAGGTAAGGATGACATATAAAATTCACCAAAAAGTCTATGTCATAAGTTGAGGACACTTTCTGAAAAGGCTATGTTGTAAGGATAGTGTTTGGTTTACCTTTTCAAAGTAGACCACTCCATGTTCGGTGTGGAGCAAACATCAAAATTCCAAGTAGTAGCTCGCTTGATCTTACATGTCAGTTAGGATCCTTTCCCACCTATGTATATCATGTTATATGATTTGGTGATCTTCCAATAATGCCTTTACTAAGCAATTACCATTCATGTCATATTGAGCATGTAACCTTTGAGTATGATTATGCATATCATTTATACACTGATTATATTATCTTGTTGCATTTGCATTCTGCATACTTTGTACATTCACACGTACTAATGCATACTCTTTTCCTACATGATCTAACCATGTAGGAATCAGAGCTCTTATTCACTATACTCCTTCATACAGCTAGATAATTTAAGTGAAGAATTTCTATTAGTGAGTCCTCTACTTTCGGAGACAATATCCATTTACTTTCATGCTTTTGATTAGACTACTTTATTTTTAAATACAATCTTTTGAGGGTGAGACTGAGAGATGTCTTGGCCCCCATTCCATTCGTATTTAGAGGTGTTGGTGGATACATGAGTTTTATGTTATGAGCTCGATTCCTATTATGTCTATGTACTATTGGACATTTTGCTTAGTCTCTTATTCCCCTCTATGTGATACATGTTTGTTATATTGATAAGATGGAGGTCCTAAGTTCCTGAATGTCCTCATAGTGTGAGTCATACTTACCCGCCCCTTAGACTTACATATTATGTGATTCATGTTAAAACTCTTCCCCGTAATATCCCCATAGCGTGAGTACAAAGTCTTGATTCTCTTATAAATTACTCGTTATGTGCTTGTTACCTATTTATGATTCTGCGAAACCAAGAATGTGCCATGTATGCTTAAGAGGCTTGTTTGGGGTCCATTCGAGCTCCCCATTCGCCTTGTCACCTCTAGGCCCTAGGCTTAGGACATGACAAAGTGTTGTATTAGAGCAATAGGTTTGCAGATGGTCTTCAGAAATCCAACATACCACATCAAGTAGAGTTTTTTTCAAGGTTATGAAGCAAGCCACAATTATGAATACAAGGCTATGAGGCATGTTAGGAAAATGATTCACTTCTTCATACTCTATGTCGTGCTTTAGATTTGAATAAAGGTTTTTTATTCCTAATATATGATCTTTTGTTATTTTAGATCATGCCTCTGAGAAGAATGGTGCATCGAGATCCTATCTCTGAGGGTGAACTGTCCCCTCCGGCTCTGCAAGTTCTACAAATGAATGAAGAAGCGATCGTTTAAGCCAAATATTAGCATGTGATTAATCTATTGGCTAGTTTTGTGGACAACCAAAGTGTTCAAGATCCTCATGACCGTACCCCCACCTCAAGGGCGAGGGACTTCATGAGAATGAGCCCTCTGGAGTTCTATGGCTCCAAAGTTGAAGAGGATCCCCAATAATTTCTTGATGAGGTATATAAATTTTTGGTTATCATGGGGGTAAAGTAAGAGAAAAAAGCAGAATTGGTGGCCTACCAACTTAAAGATCTTGCTCAAACATGGTACAATCAATGTAAGATAGAGTGACCAGAAGATAAGCCCATCCCTTGGGAAGAGTTTAAAGTTGCCTTTCTTGATCGCTTCTTTCCAATTGATCTAGGGGAAGCGAAGATGATAGAATTTATGAACCTCAATAAAGGTTCGATGAGTGTGAGGGGGCATTCCCTTAAATTTAATGTTCTCTCAAAGTATTTTCCTCACTTGGTCATCGATGCTCAGGCAAGAATTCATAAGTTTGTTTCAAGTGTGTCTGACTTGATCAATGAAGAGTGTCACACTGCCATGTTTGTAGGGAACATGGTAATATCTTGTCTTATGATGTATGCTGAGCAACTTGAGATAGAGAAGCTTTGAAAGAGAAGAATAGAGACCAAGTGGGAATGACTTGATGGATGTTTCCAAGGTACTAATGGTGGTCATTTCCAACAAGGCTACAAATCCCAAGGACAAGGGTCCTCTAATGCTCAATGCCAAAGGTTCACTAATGATAGGGTTCCTAACCCTAAGGTTCAAGGTATCAATGGTGGGATAACTCATTCTAGGTGCCCAAGATGTGGAAGGAATCATAGTGGTGCATGCTTGAGGAACATGGGCGCTTGTTTCAGGTCTGGAAAAGTGGGTCACGAGATTGCGAATTATCCAAACAAAGGTAGAGAGAGTTTTCCTCAAGGACAAGGTGCTCATGGTGATCAAAGGGCAAAAGGTGGTCAACAAGGAGGTACTCAATGGCATAACCAGTTTTATGCTCTAAAGGGGAGAGAATAAGTTGATGAGGCACCCAACATTATCACCGGTGCCACTGTTTCTTTCATTCTTCCTTATGTTGTTCATATAATTCATATATGTCCCTAGTTCTTATGTCAACTCTTTGAAGTGTCTACCCCTATCGGTGAATCAATTATGGCTAAAAGTTTCTATAGAGGTTGTGCCTTGTTTATATTGCATAAGGTCCTGCCTTGTGATTTCGTTGAACTTGACATGGTAGACTTTGACATTATCCTGGGGATGGATTGGTTACATGTATATCATGCCACTATTGATTTTAGAACCCATTAGTTTAAATTTTACTTTCCTAATAAACCCATCCTTGAGTGAAAGGATCATGATTCTATTGTTAAGGGTATGTTCATCTCTTATCTTAGAGCCCAATAGTTTATTTTTAAAGGTTGTATTTATTATCTTGTGTGGGTTAGGGATATCGAGTCTAAAGTCCCTTCTATTAAGTCAGTTCTGTTGGTCAATGAATTTCTTGATGTCTTTCGCAATGAGCTTCCCAGTATCCCGCCCAAAAGGGAGATAGATTTTGGTATAGACCTTCTCCCTAATACTCTACCCATTTCCATTCCCCCTTATCGTATAGACCTAGAAGATTTGAAGAAAATGAAGGATCAATTGAAAGATTTGTTGGAAAAAGGTTTTGTAAGGCCTAACAAGTCACCTTGGGGTGCACCAGTGTTGTTTGTAAAGAAGAAAGATGGTTCACTTAGAATGTACATCAATTATCGACAACTCTATAAGGTCAGCATAAAGAACAAGTATCTTTTTTCTAAGGATAGATGACCTATTTGATCAACTCTAAGGGACTAGCCACTTCTCAAAGATCGGCCTCCGGTTTGGGTATCATCAATTGAGGGTGAGGGAGTGTGACATTTCCAAAATAGCTTTCCAAACTAGACATGGGCATTTTGAGTTTGTAGTGATATCCTTCGGCCTCACCAATGGCCCTGACAATATTTATGGATCTCATGAATAGGGTATTTAAACCCTACATTGACATGTTTATGGTGGTATTCATTGATGACATCTTGATTTATTTCCGGAGTGAAGGAGAGCATGTCATGCATGTAATGGTAATGTTGCAAACATTAAGGGAAAAAAGACTATTTGCTAAGTTCAGCAAATGTGAATTTTGGTTAAGGTAAGTTGCATTCCTAGGTCATGTGGTGTCGGTTGATGGCATTAAAGTGGATCCATAAAAAGACGGAGGCAGTAAGAAATTGGCCTAGACCTTTGACTCCAATGGACAATAGGAGTTTCTAGGGTTTGGCAGGGTACTAACGGAGATTCGTTGAGGGGTTTTCATCAATTACTTCCCCTTTGACGAAATTAACACAAAAATGGCTAATTTTGTATGGAATGATGAATGTGAGAGAATTTTTCAAACATTGAAGGTCAAGCTTACATCCGCTTCTATTTTGGATCTACTAGAAGGGTTAGAAGAATTTGTAGTTTATTGTGATGCTTCGAGGATCAGTTTGGGGTGTGTTTTGATGAAAAATGGCAAGATTTTTGCCTACGATTCTAGGCAACTAAAGATGCATGAGCATAACTACCCCACACATGATCTTGAATTAGAGGTCGTGGTGTTTTCTTTGATAGTATGACATCACTATTTATATGGGGTTCATGTAGATGTGTTCACCGACCATAAAAATCTCCAATACGTGTTCATCTAAAGAGATTTAAAGTTATGATAAAGGAGGTGGTTTGAGTTTCTTAAATACTATGACATGAGCGTTCTCAACCATCTAGGCAAAGCTAATGTTGTGGATGATGCTCTAAGTCGGGTGTCCACGAAAAGTGTGGCTAACATTGAGGATAGCAGGAAAGAATTTGTAAAAGAAGTTCATCGGCTAGTAGGCTGGGAGTTAGATTGGATGAAACCAAAAATAGTGGTGCGGTGGTAGTAGATAGTTCTAAGTCTTCCTTGCTTGAATAAGTCAAATCCAAGTAGGACCTTAATCCCATATTGGTGGAATTAAAATCATTGGTAAAGGATGGCAAGGTAGAGATTTCCTCCCAATGGGGATATGGTGTCTTTAGGTACCAAGGTAGGTTATGTGTGCCCGATGTTGATGGCTTGAGAGACTTGATCCTGAGTGAGTCTCACAATTCATCTTATTCCATTCATCCCGGTTCTACAAAGATATATAGATATTTAAGGGAAGTATTTTAGTGGGTGGTATGAAGAGAGATATTGCCATGTTTATAACTGGTTGTCATAATTGCCAACAAATCAAAGTTGAACATCAAAGGTCAGACAACCTAGCCCAAGACATAGAGATTCCTACTTGGAAGTGGGATGATATCAACATGGATTTTTTGGTTGGGTTCTCCAAAGACTAGAAACACTTTGATTCTATTTTGGTCATTATTGATAGAATGATAAAGTCGGCTCATTTTCTATCGATTAAAATGACTTACGATGCCAAAGATTATGCCAAGTTGTATGTTAATGAGTTGGTAAGATTACATGGGGTCCCATTACCTATTATTTTGGATCGAGAAGCTTAGTTTACATCACACGTTTTAGGTCTTTTCAAAGGGGCCTTGGTACAAAAGTTAAGCTTAGCACGACTTTTCATCCATAAATGGATGGGCCAGCCGAGAAACCATTCTAACTATTGAGGATATGATAACAGATTGTGTCTTAGAGTTTAAGGGGAGTTGGGATGAACATCTTTCACTCATTTAATTTGCCTATAATAATAGCTACCATTCCAGTATCAAAATGTCTCTCTTTAAGGTTTTATATACTAGACATTGTAGATTCTCGGTTGGGTGGTTTAAAGTAAGGGAGATGACTTTGTTGGGTCCGCACTTGGTTATGGAAGCTTTGGAAAAGGTGAGAATGATAAGGGTGAGACTGAAGATGGCTCAAAAGTCGGCAAAAGTCCTATGTCGATACTATAAGGAGAGACCTTGAATTCAAAGTTGATGATTGGGTATATTTGAAGGTTTCGCCGATGAAGAGCGTGGTTCATTTTGGAAAGAAAGGAAAGTTAAGCCCTAGGTATGTAGGGCCATACCGTATCATGAGGTATGTTGGTAAAGTTGCTTATGAATTAGATTTACCTATGGAAACAAGCATGGTTCATTTAATTTTCTATGCATCCATGTTGAGAAAGTGTGTAGGAGACCCAAACTCCATTGTGCCCTTAAAACAGGAGGAAATATTTGATAGGCAAGTCAAATGGTTGAGAAACAAAGATATGACATTCGTTAAAGTCCTTTGGAGGAACCAATATGTTGAAAGTGCAACATGGGAATTCGAAGCGGATATGTAAAAGCGAGACCCCTATCTCTTCCACTCTAATCAAGATTGAGGTACCATGACTCTCCTATTTAAGAACCTCTTTCCTTGCATGTCATTTCTATGTCATTTATGCATAATTATGTGACTTTGAAATTGCGTTGTGAATGTTATTTGAATCATGGTTTGAAAATTTTCATGATGCATGTGTTGCATGTTGATATATGGTGCATGTACTCCATTCTTAGAGCTTGTATTTAGCACATTCAGAGACGAATATTCCCCAGAGGGAGATATTTTAAGGCCTCACATGTTGGAATGTATGAAAGTGCAAAGGGAAATAAAATCTGGAAATTTTTCCAAGCATCAATGGTTACAATCTTACGGGATGTAAGGTGATGTATGGGTCGTACATAGGCTCGTGGGTTCATAGTGCACATTCCAGTAGCTGAAGTTTGGAGGGCCACTAATGTATGAAGGCCTCTACATGTTGTACGTCCTCCCATGGGTCGTAACCCTTGCTCGGGAGATGGTGACTAAGTTTTGTGAAAATGTTGATTTTTGAAGTTGGGTTTACGATACATCAGATGGCCCATAGGTAGACTTATGAGTCTTAGGACTCTAAGAGACAATTTCTGAGTGCTCAACCTATATCCCATAGATTGGACCATGGCCAGTAAACAAGGTTCCGTAATATGTTCCGACAAACTTTTTTAAGGGGAAATTCCAACCATTCCTATTATTTAATGTCTATATTATGTCATTTTAGCCTTTATTTAGCCCCATTCTATCCTTATACACCCCAAGCCCCACCACTCCAACCCATTCTCTCAAAACCTCAGTCCCAAAAAAATCCTCCCAAATACTCCCAAGTCCTTCAAACTTGCCAGAGAAGAACTCAAGATAGGGTTTTGAGTTTCCCTTCATTTTCCAAGGTTTTTTGTCTTCTAACAACCTAGGTATTTGGGTTTTGATGTGGGAACCTTTCGTTCATGAACTCAACCATTCCCATCCCTCATCTATTTTCAAGTTATGGGTGTTTATAAATGTTTTTATGAACCTTTTCATGTGAGGATATTAGTATGTATTTTATAATGGGTTATTTTAATACATTATCATGAGGTGAAGTACCATATGAAACTTATGAATTTTATGAGGTTTTGATGTTTCCCTAACAAAGTTTCTACTATGTTTTGTTGGATTCTTTGAGTAATGGTCAAGTGAGTTTATTTTGCATCTCTCATGGAATTTACTCATGATTTGCATGGTTTCAAGTTTATGTATATGTACCCACCATTATGTGATTAATGATGCATGTCATGTTTTCTCAAGTAATGAATGTTTTATGGCAAATCATGTATATTATGCAAGTTGAGACTAATAAGGGGGATAACAAGCACGCCATGAGCTCATGATAGTAAATTGAATAAGAAGAATTATGTAAAGACCTAACATGATGCAATAAGTTATGTTTGATGAGTTACTCCAAGTATTATATTATGATATTTGAGACTATGCATGATAGGGTTAAGATTATGTTTCAACTATTCTATGGGATTATGACCTAGCACCGAAAGGACTTTCTTAGTCTCCTATTATCCCTAAACTATGTGCTACCATAGGTACGATGATGTTTTCCTGTAGAGCAAACATCGGAATTCCAGGTAGTAGCTCTTTTGGTCTTATATGTCGGTTACAGTCCTTTCCCACTTATGTATGGCATATTATGTGGTTTGGTGATCTTTCAAGCATGCCTTTACTAAGAAATTACCATTCATGTCATATTGAGCCTATAACCTTTGAGTATGAGTATGCATATCATTTATACATGAATTATATTATTTGGTTGCATTTGCAGTATATTTTGTACATTCAAATGTACTAATGCATACTCTTTTCCTATATGATCTAAACATGTAGAAACTGGAGCTCCCATTCACCATCCTCCTCCACACGGCTAGACAATTCGAGTGAGGAATTGCTATTGGTGGGTCCTTCACTTCCAGGGATAATATCCATTTACTTTCATACTTTTTATTAGACTACTCTATTTTTTATACTATCTTTGTAGGGTGAGCTTGCGAAATGTCTTAGCCCCCATTCTATTTGTATTTAGAGGTGTTGTTGGATACATGGGTTGTATTTTATGAACTCGATTCCTATTATGTTTATGTACTATTGGAGATTTTCCTTTGTCCCTCATTCCCCTCTATGTGATGGATTCTTGTTATGTTGATTAGATGGAAGCCCCAAGTCCCTGAATGTCCCTATAGTGTGTGTCATACTTACCTGCCCCTTAGACTTACATGCTATGTGATTCATGCTAATCCTTTTCCCCATAACATCTCCATAGTGTGAGTCCAAAGTCTGAATTCCCTTAGAAATTACTTGTTACATGCTTTTTGCCTATTTATGCTTCCGAAAAAAACCAAGAATGGACATGTATGTTTAAGAGGCTTGTTTGGGGTCCCTTCAGGCTCCTCATTTTCCGTGTCATGTCTAGGACCTAGGGTTGGAGCGTAACAGTTCATTCTTTGATTCCACTTTTCCTGATGTGGCTCAATGACTAGAGAAGGTGAAAAAGACTAATCGTGCATAAGGCACAAAGGATAAATCAAAGACAACTAGCTCTTTCTTAGTTAGTATGAATCCGGAGCTAGCTAAGATCAATGAAGATGTGATGCAAGAGTTAGCTCAGATTAGTACTAACTTTGGGGAACTTATGAAGTAAAACCAAGAGCTGGTGAATACAGTCAGTCATCAACCACCAAGAGAAGATGCGTATGAGGAGCCATGTTATAAGAAGGATACTTGTTTTATGGCGTATCAAATGGGGGCTTTCTGGACCAACGCCCAAAGGTCTAACCAGGACTATTGGTGCCTAGGTTAAGGAAATCAAGGTTAGAACTATGAAAAGTGTCACGCCCAAAATCCTATTAAGGAGGACTAGCACTCGTTGCCGACAAGGCTCGGGAAACCAACCTATAATCATGCGCTATCTATGAACATTATAAGGGATTTCCATACTCAACATGCCTTTAGTAAAGTAGATAGTAATAACAAGCCAAAAGGAAATGTATATAGCTAAGTTGTTGGAGCCACGATGCTCAACATACAAGACATGTCACACTTTACTTTACATAGTCTACAAAGCCTCTAGATAAGAAAGACTATCTGATAAGGGTCGGGACAGGCCCCACCTCAGTACCAACTACTATACAATACCAAACATAAGCTCTAGACACACAGAAATCCGAAGAAACCTGGAGCCCAATAACAACAGATGGATATCCTATACTTCTACTGGGGAGACCTGCTAGCTCCTGTACCTGCAACATGAAATGCAGGTCCACCGAGAGGGACGTCAGTATGAGATTAAGTACTAAATATGTAAGGAAAACTATACTATATATGAAATAAGAACTCAAAAGAAATCATGCACTACTGTATAGATAAAGGACCATCTTTAGTCAAATTGTGGAATCAAGTACTTTATGTCCTTTATGTTACTTTACCTTTATTTGTGCATAATCTGTGGACAATATATAATACAAATGACTAGTTGATCAGTGGTAAATCTATATCGGGATCGACCCTGGCTAGGCATTTCTTGCCCCTTGGGTTACCCCCTGTGATAGGATCAACCTTGGCTAGGTGATTCTTTCACCCTTTGGGCTACCACCCATCAGAAGCAACTTTACTTTATATTTTATTTACTTTTGAGATGATTCCTTTGGTGGTCATAAACTTTTGAGCTATAGGACTATAGATATAACAAGTGACATATAAACAATCATGTAAGATAATGCACAATGAAAAGAGTAGGTTACACAACTATTGAAACATGTAGGACATGAAATAACACATGGATTTTATTTAGACAAAAAGAGAAGTCATATATCTTGGTATACAAAGTATGTATGAAGCTTTGACAATGAATATATATATGGAAACATTTGTACATGTTAAAGAATGGATACAAGGTCATTAACCATGTTGGAGGCTATAAGTGGCTTTGTGTGCCACGGAAGAATCTATATATCATGTCAAGTAATAGGAAATCGAGTAGCCTTGCATACCTTGTGGTACCACCTCGATATTACCTCGAAGTAACTTCCTTTTCTCCCAAATAGTTATCCATAATAGGGTAGGTGGTAAAACTAGTATTAGTAGCTAATAAATATATTTTGGTAGTTCAATTCCACCCAAAAATAATAACCAGGCAGCAAGCCCGTAATTATCGATCCAAAGGTGTTCTCTTGACCTTTCCTTCTTTAATAATATTTTTTTCTAATACACATTCTTATATACATGTCATATCCAGTTTGTTTTATTCCCAACTAAGCTCACAACAATTCAGCAAGTACAACATCCAACAACTCCATGCAACATACCATTAGGTAGCATAACATTATACCCTTTCCATACATTTCGATGGTAACAATCCAGCCTATTCCAACCTCAACCAAACTTTTCTCAACATTTTTACATACCAAACCAGTCCCAAAACAGTCCTAAAATAGTCCCAAAATAGATGGAGGACACGAGACAATAGTCTCCAATTATGCAACCCACAAGTTCCAACTAACACCACATTTAAAATAGCATACTAAAACTAATTTTCAAAATAAAATAAAAGTAGTGCAGCAACTTCACCTTACCATGTATGACCTAAACCTTATTAAAAATATTAACATCTCTTCATAATCAAGCCAACCAAGACGATAAAAGTCTCTTAATAAACAAGAAAAGTGTGCAGCAATTTTAGGACACATGCTGTCCAGAATTTTCAATATAACATAACCAGCATATCTCTCTTATTTTTCACGGAAAATTTGCTAAAACCATATGTATTTCCATGTACCTTAGTATCCAAAGATCAGGCCATCTTCAAGAACTTTAAAAGAGTACTTTGGCTGTTTTGCAAAGTGAAAAGAGAGCAAGGAGAAAACCCTTGAAAAATCTAATTTTTTTGCTATATTAAAATGACTTAAATTTACTGGTTTGTACCCCTTTTAAATGGACCCCTCTTGGATGACTTTCTACTATAAGGCTTATTTTATCAAATTAGTGATGTACTATTTTGCCCTTTCACTTGGGCCTTAAGGGGCTCAAATTCAATGGGCCTTGGATGCCCATTTTTCCCTTTTTCCATTAGCTTAGTTTAGGCCCAAATAGATTAAAAAACGGTTTAGGCCCAAATCATCAAGTTGATTGTTAATGTAATTGGGCCTTTTTCTATTCATCTTGGGCAGAAAATATTGTCTATTTATAATGTAAAACCATGGTATAAAATTACATCCTCAACTTGCGTTTTATTCTTTATCGAACTTGTAAAGATTTGGGGTTAGGCCTCGTCTCCATTTCCTTTCAGTTTTACTAAATTTTGGGCCTCAAGTGAGTTCACTCATGGATGAGTTAATATTCCCTTTATGCCTAGCTTATCTAAGCTAAGCACATAGGTGACTCACCTACTAGCTTCCTAAGTCCCACAAGCACCTCACTTTTTTCACACCTTTTAAGTCCACGATCTCCCTAATTTGACTTAAAACTTCTATACACTTTCTCATCTTAAGTGTTAGACGTAAATATAGCCCTTCAATCTGAAGTTTAAGCACTTCTAAAAATTGGTGCCCATTTGACCAAGTAATATCATGTCCTATATACATAGTACTAGTATAAGTGAGATGCGGGGTGTTACATCCTCCTCCCCCCTCCCTTAGGAACATTTGTCCCCGAATGTTAGCATAAGTGAATAGCTTAAACAAGTTCAACCCTTCATTTAGACAAACTTTTGAAAACATAACAAATATTCAGGCACACGTACCTAATAGATCCCTGATTTTGTATATTAGACTTTCTCTTAAACTTCAAATAGATAAGGGTACTTGGATTTCATCGCTTCCTCAGCTTCCTACGTTGTGTCTTCTACTTTTTGGTTCCTCCAAAGTACATTTACTGAAGTTATTTCTTTATTCCTTAGCTTTTTAACTTGACGATCTAGAATAGCAATAGGTACCTTTTCATAAGAAAGATCTCTTGTAACCTTCACATCTTCAATGGGTGTGATACGGGACGAGTCATCTTTGAATTTTTGAAGCATTAAGACATGAAAAATTAGATGAACCATTGAAAGTTCTTGGGGCAGCTCTAATTCATATGCAACCTGTCTGAACCTCTTAATAATTTTATATGACCCTATGTAACGTGGGCTAAGTTTTCCCTTCTTACCAAATCTCATAACTCCCTAACACCTTCAAGAATACCCAATCTCGTACTGAGAATTCTAGCCCTCTCCTCCTAGCATCTGCATATGATTTATGACAACTTTGGGCTATATCTAGTCGTTGTTGTATCACCCTAACTTTTTCCATGGTTTGTTGGACTAGATCAGGCCCAAGAAAGGTGGTTTTGACCACTTCAAACCATCCAATTGGCGACCTACATTTCCTTCTATATAAAGCTTCATGTGGTGCCATTTTGATGCTTGAATGGTAGCTATTATTATAGGCAAATTCAATAAGTGGCAAGTGGTCCACCAAATTACCCTTGAAGTCCAATACACAAGCTCGCAACATATCTTCTAGTATTTGAATAGTGTGTTCTGCTTGACCGTCTGTCTGGGATGGAAAGCTATACTCAAATTCACTTGTGTTCCTAAACTCCTTTGGAAAGACTTCTAAAATTTTGCGGTGAATTGAGCTCCTCGATCGTATATAATAGAGACTGGGACCCCATGTAGTCTAACTATCTCCTTGAGATATACCTTTGCATACTCCTTTGCCGTATAATCAATCCTAACTGGTAGGAAGTGTCTTGACTTTATGCGTCTATCGACTATTACCCATATGGAGTCAAACTTATGAAATGAGAGAGGGAGTCCAGTAAAAAAATCCATATTAATCATATCCCACTTCCAAGTTTTGAGCTCTATACATTGCATATAACCTCCTGGCTTTTGGTGCTCTACTTTGACTTGTTGGCAATTTAAGCATTGAGCCACAAATTTTGCAAGGTCTGTCTTCATGCCTCCCCACCAAAATATTCCCTTTAGGTCATGATACATCATAGTTGATCTTGGGTGGATGGAATATCTTGAATGATGAGCTTCTTCCATTATCCTCCTTCTTAGTCCATTAATATTAGGCACATATAATCTATTTTGATAATAAAGTACGCAATCATGTGTAAGCTCAAATCCTTTCATCATACCTTGACTTATGTTTTTCTTAAGGAATCATAGCATAGGATCATTGAACTGCTTCTCCTTCACCTCAGTTATCAATGAAGACTCTGCAGCATTATGCACAATAATCTCTTTCTTTGGAGTTTCAAGAAGGCAAGCTACCAAACTGGCTAGTTGACTAGATCTTTAGCAATTCTTTGTTTTACCCCATTTTTATGGCTAGTATTCATGAATGTCTGACGACTCAAAGCATCGGCTACTACATTTGCTTTACCCGGATGGTATAGTATATCAACATCATAATCCTTTTATAATGACCCAAAAATATTAGAAAACCTTCTTATGGTTGGTCTTCTATGATGTTGTACTAGTCATGGTTGAATTTTGGTAGTCATGGCTTGAGTTTAAGTGGCCGAGTGCAAACCGGACCATTTGGTGGCCTAGAGAGGCCATTTGAGCAGTGTACTTTGAGGAATCATAACTTTTGGTACGGGATGATATGTGTTATATATTATATATACAATTGAAGCTCTTTGAGTCATCTTCGCAATGCAACTGGTTTCACTCAATTCGGAGTTTGTATGAGGAAGTTATGGCCAAAACAGTGAGATTGCCAGTAATTCGGAAGAAGCTGGGAATAGGCTCTAAAAATAGCCCAAGTACAGGACCACGGACCGTGTGAGGGTCCACGATCTGTGTGGGCGTTCGTGTGGTGATCCAGTGGGTTCAAGGTGGTCAGGGTCCAACCCCTAGACCAATTTAAGTCCCACGGACCACCCCACGGTCTGTGTGGGTGGTCCGTGAGGTGAGGCAGTGTGTGGCCAAGCCTGTGGGAGGGTCTCTGGGCCAAGTGTCACTCACGGACCAGTACACGGTCCGTGTGAAGTCACACAGCCCGTGACACCCTTCCATGAAGTAATCCAGAAAGTCCCCGAGAGTTTGAGCCAAAGAGGAAACCAAGGCATAGAACACAGATAGGTATACGGTTCGTGTACCACTGGACGGACACCTGTTGTCAACCGTGTGGCACTGTTTTTCAGTTAAATTTCCATTTCATTAATGGTTAATTTGTAATTTAATTAATTCCTAGGCCCCTTTTAGGCTTTCTAAGGTCCCCTAAACCACCTTAACCTAACCTTAACCCCTTTAATTTAACACTCTCAAGACTAACACCCCTTTTTCAATCATCCGCTTCTCTCTCTAAAATTTTCTCTCAACTCTCTCTAACGGTACAGTAATTTTAACGGTAACTTAACCTCTCTAATGGCGCATGAGGCGCCGGTGGACGGTGATCGACCACCGGACATAAGCCATGAAAGTAATACCAGCACGAAAAATCTTCCACATAATATTAAAACCTCTTCTAACTCTAGCATCCACAAGTCTGGTGTGGTTGATGCTGAAACAACAAATGTGGTAGAGTTAGAAACGATTGATGGTATACCTTCAGTGATGGAAATAAACTCGAATGCAGGTACAGTGGCAACCAGGGATACAAATAGCAAGGTGTCACGACCCGAATAGGGTCCTAGATGTGACATGGTGAAAGAGGACCCGAAGACCCTCGATCAAGCCATCATAGCATCATTACACTCATCATCG
>JBCEWC010008569.1:0-19800 GCA_038996855.1 Solanum aculeatissimum | reverse complement strand
GCTATTAGATGGGCTACTCTTATTGCATTGACAAGATATGATCATGACAAGTTTTGCAAGGTTTTGATAAGCTTTTGGCTCAAACATGAATAAGTTTTGAACAATGGTTTTGTTTTGACTAAGCATGCATGTTATGAAAACAAGTGTAAGTCTCCGGATTTAAATGTTGCATGTACCTATACGTATTCTCGTGGGATAAGCTTAGCACCGAGGGATTGTGTAGTAAGTGGGCTATCCCCAAGGGTCCCACCCTTTCCGTCAACCATGTGTCACCATGGGTTCTCCCTAAATAGGGATTGATCTATTTTGTATCCCTTTGTTCAAGGGTGTTAGGGTACTATTTGGAAAATAGTACCGGGTTCGGATAGTGGCTCGTCCAAATCTTTTTATCTTTGTCGGTTGAGGTACATCCCCACTATATATATATGATCCTAGGATTGCATCTCATGCATCATGGCATATCATATTGTTGTATAACTCTTTGGCTACGTGTACTCCTTTCGTATCGCTTGTCCCCTTGACATGTTTCTTGGTCATACTTTACTTGTTATATGCATTGTATGCCCGCATACTTAGTACTTTATTGTGCTAACCCATATTCTTTACTACATGTTCTAACCATGTAGGGACCGAGAGTGACACATACATTCTACCGGACTACGCATGATCACTTGTTGAAGACTTGCTAGTGGTAAGCCCTTTTGTTCAAGGGCAATAGCCACCGTCTACTCTAGTTTTTATGTCATGTTATCTATCCTATTATGTTTTAAGGGTGAACCTCAAACTTGTCGAGGCCCTGCTCGTCTATGTAGAGGCATTGTTGGACCAATCTATACTCTTGTACGTTTGACTTGTATGTGAAACCTTTGATTATATTATATGATGCTATTTGGCTTGGGTTATGATCATGTTTCTCTCAATTATTATGCTTATGGGAATTTGGTCTATTAGTCTTGATTATGAGGATTGTTATCTATTATGTCCATGTTATGCATGTTGGGGATTGATTGACTATGTGCTTATGTGGAAAGTTCCATAATCCCGGGTGCCCTATAGTGAAAATCTAATTTTTCTCCCTTGCCCTTAGAGATTAATGCTATGTGTTATGTGCAAGCGTGCTTACCCCATTCCCGTATTTTCCCCCATAGCTTGAGTCCCTAGTCCCCAATTCCTTAGAACTTATGTGCTATGTGATTAGCTTTCGCGTTTCCGAACCGATGATATGTGTAATGATGCTATGATTGCTTGATCGAGGGTCTTCGGGTCCTCTTTCGCCATGTCACATCTAAGCCCCTTATCCAGGTTATGACATAGAATCACATCATCAACATAAACAATAATAAAAATCAGAGAGTTGTTAGTTTATTTTAAATAATAGAGAGTAGTCACTGTCTAAATGGGAGTATCCCCTTGAGCACAGGACTTTGGCCAACTTGTCATACCATTGTCTACTTGCTTGCTTGAGTCCATACAGAGACTTCTTGAGTTTACAAACTAAATTTGTATCCTCTACCATCAGACCGGGAGGCGTGTCCATGTACACTTTCTCATTCAAGTCTCCATGAAAAAATGTATTGTTCTCATCCAATTGATACATATTCCATCCTTTCTTTATAGTCATGCTGATTAAAGTCTTGACAATAGTCATCTTGACTACTGAAGAGAAGGTTTCATTGTAATCAATTCTAGCCTGCTGAGTATATCCCTTCATAAAAAGTCTTGCCTTGTATTTTTTTATTGTGCCATCAGCCTTGTGTTTGATTTTATAAACCCACTTACATCCTATGACCTCCTTCCCCATAGGTAACATAACGAGATCCCAAGTGTTATTAGCATATAGGGCTTCAATTTCTAATGTCATAGTTGCTTGCCAAGCAGGATTAAGCATTGTTTCTTCATATGAACTAGGTTCCTTGTCATAGGAAATTCTTGTAACTAATTTTTGACTATCTTGGGTGAAGCTTGTGAGTGAGAAAGGATGCTTAGAAGAAGCAACATTAGAGGATGAGGATGAGGGCTCATGTTGGAATAAAGGTAAGGAGTAACTACAGCCTTTGTCCTGAAGAAACATGTTTGTCTCACTATTGGTGAACTCCAATCCATTGTCAATTTTGATTGATTTGCTAATAACTTTGAAATAATTTTCAACAATATAAATAAAAGATTTCATGGTCTGAAAGGTGTTGCCTTTGCAACTGAGAAGTTGAGTCCATGTTGATCTACTGAAATTATCAACTATGGTGAGAAATACTTGTAATTGTCAGGAGTTGAGACATGATAAGGTCCCCATAGGTCTATGTGAAGAAGATCAAAAGGTTTGGTGCTAGAAATAGTGGTTTTAGTTAGAAATGAAGTTCTGGTCTGTCGAGCCATATGACAAACAATGCACATGAAAGGTTGATTGGTTGAGAAGTTTATAAGAATTGAGGAAATTCTCTTTATTTTCACAAAAGCTACATGTCCTAGCTTATTATGCCACAAGTGATCAACATTGGTTCCATGAGACATTCATGATATGATAGAATTGTCATGTACAGATAAAGATACAAATTCACTCATGTTAGAAGAAACGATAGTAAAATCAGAAACAAGATGCACAACTTTATTTCTTGGGCATGTGTATTTTACAGATGGACTAATGTGTGTGTACACGTGGTGATCTTATCACAAGTAGACATATTAGAAAAATTACATGGTGAATCAACAGGAAAAATAGACATAGTCTTGGGTGAACCATTTGTTGAAACAAATGGAGGAGGAGTAGACATGAAGTATGACATCTTGAGCACAAGAAATAAAATCTATTTTGTGCCCTACCAATCTAGAGATCTCTTCAGTGAAGGGCCCTGCATCAAACAAGAAGAGTTGTTGAAGCTAACAACTCATTTGAGGTGTGAAGCCAAGCAATGCATTTATATTAAATTGAACTTGAAGCTAGGCATAAATAATACTTTATACAATGTTAGCAAAGGATGTAAACATGCATCCTCAGTTTCAGTCACTTTCACCTTATATCCGTTTGGCAGGGTGATTAGGAAGGGATATGGCAGAGGTCAAGTGTTGGTGAGTAGTGCTTTGTTGAAGGTCATAAGATGTGTCGCTCCTGAGTCTATGATCCAAGAGTCACCAGAAAGTTTGAAGCACTTACATGACAAAATACCAATTTCAGTAATTGAAAAATAACATGCTAAAATACCTGCAAAATTCACAGCTCCACCTAAAATGTCATTGACAATCCCTCTTATAGTGTTTCTTGTGCTATTTCCTCCTTGAATTTGAATGTGCTCTAGTAAACTCACTAACTGTTGTTTGGTTAAGGCTTGCCTTTGTTTTTCATGAGCATTCCTTGCATCAACATGTTCAGGACCTTTTCTTTGCTCAGTTCATGGTTCCTTTCCTAATTTCTTCCCAACAACTCTTCATGCATCCCATGAGCAATGGTTGTTGTTCCTACATTTTTTCCCTTAGTGAACTTAAAATCCTGAGGAAATCCATGGAGTCTGTAGCATTTGTTCTTGGTATGTCCAGGCTTCTTGCAATACTCACAAGAAATGCTAAACTTATTTGGAGGTCTATTGCCCCCATTCCTCTTTTATGAACCATAATTTGTCCTAAAATTCATGCTAGTATTGACAGCATTCACATGGAGTGATGTTGATTCCAAATTGAACTTGCTATGAGGTTTAACTTCCATCTCTCTTTCCTCCTGGAATGAATAGAGAATGTTTGAGCCATGGTAGGCAATGGGTTCATCATCAGGATATTACCTCTCACTATTGTGTAGACTTCATTCAAATCCATTAAGAACTGAATAAGCCTCCTGTCTTGTTCAGCTTTCTGCATTTTTGCTTTTCCTCCACAAGTACATAAACATGTGCATTATGTATTTGTGTTCAATGTACTAAGTTCTTTCCATAGCTTTATGATTTTGGTGTAGTAGCTAGAAACATCGAGGTTGCTTTCACTGAGTTCACTAATTTCACTCTGGAGTTGGTATAATTTTGCTCTATTTATTTGATCATATCTGTCTTCTAATTCCTCCCAGAGTTCTTTAGCATTGTTGACGTACTGAAGGTTGTCTCCATGTTTGAATTACAAGGATCTGTAGGAGATCTGATTCTCCATTAATGGAGTTCAAGCAATTTTCATTAATGCATAACTACATTGTTGAAGAGATGAAGATAAGAGAAAACTCTATGAATTCGAAAAATTGAATCACATTGATTTCGTGATCATTGATTTGTATTTATGCAGGTGCAATTTGTTGGAAAATGCCTAAATGTTAATAGAGGTTACACATAGTAACTGACTATCCAACTAATTTCTAACAAACTTTGACAACTAAGCTAATTAGTTTGCCAGCTAATCACCTACAACTGACTTATGTTTACACACAAGAAATAAACTAAGACTTGATCTTAACAGTATCAATATTGGCATAATATTTTCTTTCTTTTAGAATTCTTGAATAATTAAATTAATTTTTTTATATTATATACCGCACACAGTGTGTATTTTCCTTTGGGTGAAAGAAAAATAACAATTGGTTTCAAAGCTACAAGTTTGTTTTAATAATGCTTCATTTTTTATATATCAATCCAAGTTGATTATATACATGGTTCATGTTGTCCTAGCTATCTATTTCGCAATAAATTTGAGAAATGGAGGCTTTTGCGGTGGCTTTGTTGCTTTGAAATTATATTAATAGTTCAAACATTTTCTTGTTATATATTTTTGCTTTTAGCTTGTGTTGAACTATGAACAAGACCAACAACAAAAATTCTTCTTTCCTTTAAGTTCCTCCCAGATATATGACTTACATATCTGTAATTTATTTATTCAAATGCTTATTTTTCAAATTAGCATAAGATTTTTGTTATAATGTTAAAATAAAAAAAATGTATAAAAGTCACAATATTTATAATTCATTATTTTAATTTGATTCCTTTAAGTGTTTGACTTTGTATTGATTGAAACAAGTTAAGCACACAACATAAAATGCATAGGTTTATCATCATCAATTTTTTTTTCTTTTTTGAATTTAGTATGTTTTGATAACTGAAAAAATGATATGGATTGAAATAATTTAATGACCCACAAGACAAAATATGTTGAATAAGTTTGTATGAATCAAGAAGAACACACATATTTCAGTACTCAAAGTCCACCTTGGTGATGGAGTCTATGAAATATAAAACTCTTATGATGAAAAAATTAAAAAGTTTGTACATTGCAAAAGTCCACAGATATCGAGACTCATGCATCCAGACAAAGAGGAGTTCTTATTGTACTAGAGTTTCATATTGAACTAGAAAGTTCAATCAAAGATTGATTATTTATTAAATGCAACCTGATCGATTCAATGAATCAGATTGAAAAATTGATTTCATAATCATAAGTGTTAGTATCATCTTTTACTTTAGTCATCTTGTATTAGGAAGTTGAATTGAGTTGTACCTTACTGCTTTTCTAGAAGTATTGCTCAGACAATGAATGGGTTCAACAGTTTGTGTACATTGTTGAAATAGAAATTAGTGTCATTTCTTAAATTGCAGGTAATTGTAAATTTAAAATGTAATTGAGACTTATTATTTTAGTGAGATTTAGATAATTCTCTAGTGATGTAGGTTGTGATTTTTCTTCCTTGTGAGGCGAGTGTTTTTCACTTAAATATTCTGTGTTGTTATTCGTCTACATTATCTTAATATTTTTTTGGTTAAAAAATCACATAAGCAGAATAGATAAATAACATGATTTATCATTTAGGTGAAAATTTGACATAACACAATTCACCCCTATTATGAAAAAAAGATCCTTTGAATTAGTTTATTGTCAAATTTAAAATGTATAAACACATAAATTTTAATTGAATTTAATTCATACGAAATTTGAATTAAATTTGTGTTCATTCGGGTTGAGTGATTAATTTGAGATTTACAGATAAATAAGTTAATTTTATTAAATTCAAGAGAGGGTTCATTACACCTTGAAGCCCAAATTCATGTCACATGTCACGGTGACTAGGCATTTAAGACCAACAAAACTACATCACTTTTCCAAATGATGTGGAAGTCTTAGTCAAACTCAAGAACCAATCACACTCCATCAAGTGTTAAAATGACATCTTTTGGCTAATCATAAGCAACCTTGTCCACCTCCTATAACCATAAATAAGGGATAGACATGACATTCAAGAGACATTCTGAAAAGACTTCAACAGACAATGGAGTAAGCATTGTGAAAAGCTACATCATCAACTACATAGTTCTCAGAAGGAGTGGTCAACGGAGTTCTTCTGAGATCGACTTGAAATGGTGAAGTATTTCCTGATATTTTTAAAGATCAAACACATCTCAAAAAAATCTATATCATCCTACATTCGGGAAATACGTTATTGTCAGTCCTCGAATTATGAAACATATTAGGAGAGAAGAATCAAGAGAATAACAAAATTGTACTTACAAGTTTCATCAATAAAAAAATTATTTTATTTTATTTATTTTTTATTACATGTTAACTTATAGAGCTTTAAACATTTATTGCGAATAAATTTTGGAACGCCCAGTGAAACTTATTCAACCATTGCAAGCAATGACTCTACTACTGAAACATCTATTGAGCCCAAACATTCTAGTCCCAACACTCTACCGAAGTTCAAAACTAGTGGTTTGAATAGATCTGAATATTTTACCTCTTTCAAGATAATGAAAAAGAGCATATCTCAAATGACGATTGAAACTGCAACCCCTGGGGAAAATCTTGCATCCATGTTGTCTGACAAACTTCCTCTAACTAGCTACAACTTTGAAAAATTTAGAAATTTAACTGATTCTTCAATTTCAACAAAGGTTAAAGTCTTGATGGTTGATGCAACTGACATGGACGAATAGTTCACAATGATGAAGATAATTATTGAAGCCTCAAAGAAGTCTATTAATAACAAATATCTTTATATCGCCCAACTTATGAGTAAGTTAGATCTCTATAAGACATAATCACAAACACCAATAAAGTTCCATATGGTATCCCACCACAAAATTGCTTAGGATACTCAAGGTCATATTCTAAGCAAATCAAAAACTTGTCGATGTCAATTGGATATCAACCATCAAAGTTGCAATAATTCAATGGGAGGGAAATTCAGAGCAACACATTGCCCATTTTGTTAAGACTTGTAGCAGTGCTGATACATATGGTGAACTTCTTGTTAAGAGTTTGTTCATTCTTTAACAGATGATGCATTTGATTGGTATGTGGACTTGGAGCCTGAATTAGTTAATTGTTGGGAGAAACTTGAAAATTAATTCATTAATATTTTTTATAATTATTGTCGTACAATAAACATGATGGAATTAACAAACAAAAAATAAAGTAAGGATAAATTCATAGTAAACTACATTAATCATTGGCGAATGTTCAGCTTAGAGTGCAAGGATCAATTTTCTGAAACTTCTGTAGTTGAGATTTATATACAAGAAATGCATTGAGGTCTTGTATATATCCTTCAAGGAATTAAGTTACAAATTTTTGAAGAATTATCTAAGTAGAGTACCAAACTAAGGAATCCATGGCAGTAATTGTGACATTTACAAAGGCCTCTATAGGATAGAAGTTGAAAGAGAAAATTGAAATCAATAAACGAATGAAGTGAAAAATCATCCAACCTTGAAGGAGTTATGAGAGAAGATTTATCTTTTTTCTGACTCTAAAGTTCCTGTGATTTTTGATGAGATGCTAACAAAGAAATTCATTAAACTTCCTGAGTCAAAAAGACTCGAAGAATTCAATAAAATTGCAATCCTAAATTTTATAAATTTTATCGCATCAGCGATCATCACACCAAAAAAATACTTCACCTTAAAGAAAAATATCATGACACTGATACGAGATGAAAAGATCATCATTGATAATGATGATACAATTAATACAAACTACGCTAGTGCCAAACTGGATCATAAAAAAGATTCAATTTTAGAAGTTCTAAGACCAAGAGATTCAGTGACATCACCAAAAATTGAATAAGAATCATCACACTACAATTTGGAGGCTTTAAATCAGTTGAAATTTTCATCTTGAAGAAAACAACAAACACATCCAAGGTACTCTTTCAATGAAAAGAATGGTGATATTTAGACTTTGATCGCTCATAAAAGATGAAGGCATCAAAAAAATTCTAAACTGAGACTTTTAAAAAAATATACACAAGATCAAGTGTAAATCAACTTCAATTATGAGAAAGCATAAAATTAAATATCCAATTGAAGTGCAATAATGCTTCCTCACTAAGGTTAGAAGAGAAGTTGTGTCGATAAAATTTATCCCTAAGACACTCCTCGATGTAAGAGATTACACTTCAAGTTATGTCTCTTCTTAATGTACGAGCATAAATTGCATACTATTCCTGGATTATATGAGTTTAAACTGTGTATGACTCATAAAAGACAAAAAGTTCACCAGGTTGAAAACCTAAAAGAAGTAGACAATCTAGGCAAAAGTTAGGATGCAAAAAAAATATGTTTGTGAAATTGCTTGATCATCGCAATAGCTCTTTGAAGTGGCGTAAATAACATGTGAACTAGATATTCCTTCGTCGAATTTGTCATAGATGCACAAATGAGAAGTCAAGCTAGGCAAAGACTAATCTGAATTCAAAGAATAAATGTATAAACTTGAAAGGTTTTAATCATGATTTTTACATGTATAACAGTTCTTGGAGTATTCTTCGTGATGAAAAAATAGGCACATTATTCAAAGGTTTGTACTTGTAGTTATTGATTTTCTACCACAGATGCTTTAAGTTGAAAAATAATGTGAGATAGAACTTGAATCAACTTTGGAAATATATTTGTATAAATTTGATGATCCTTTGGCCATGATTTTTATATATGTTATATTTTTGTGAGTTATGATTCCAATAGAATAAAAAAACTCATCATCTCGGGACTCCTATATCGAGTTATTAATTGTTTTGTATCATAGATACTCAAAGCTCATGAAAACCTGCATAAAGCAGAACTTTTGCTAATTTTGAAAATATATCTATATTTATTCAATAATCTTCTTGCCTTGATTTTTATTTATGTTGCATTTATGTTAGTCACGATTACAAGGGAATAAGAATCTCAAATCAAGAAAATGATGTTTTGGCAAGTTGCACATAAATGTGAAAAGAACTATCAAATTTGGAGATCAAATTCAGAAATTGATTTTCATCACTCTAAAATATGTTTGATATTGATTTTTAGATATATCTTATTACTTCAAATATATTTTTTTTAGAATTAATTCGCTCATCATTTGGACACTCTTACACCAAGAAAGGATATTTTGACAAGACTGCACAAAAATATTTGGATCTAAAGACCAAATTCAAAAATCGATTTCAGTCAATCCAAAAGGTACTTGATGTTGATTTTTGAATATGTTGCAGTACTACAAATATAATTTCTTTAAAACTAAGCCGCTTGTCATTTGGACACTCCTGGACCAAGAAATATTTTAGTAAAATTGCACACGGCTGATAGAAGAATTGCCAAATTTGAAGATCAATTTCAAAAAATCAATTTCTGGCAATCCAAAAGGTATTTGAAATTTATTTTTAGATGTCACAGTACTACAAGTTTAGTTTCTTCAACCTAAGCCGCTTTTTCATTTGGAGACTCCTACACCAAGAAAGTAATGTTTTGATGAGATCGCACAGGGCTGATAGAAAAATTATCAAATTTAAATACCAATTTAAAAAATCTATTTTCGTCAATCCAGAAGGTGTTTGACATTGATTGTTGAATATGTCGTAGTAATACAAATCTAGTTTCTTTAAAACTAATTCGCTCATCATTTGGACATTCTTACACCAAGAAAAAGATGTTTTGGTGAGATTGTAAAAGTCTGTGAGAAGAACCACCGAATTTGAAGACAATTATAAAAATCAATATTCCTTATTCAATAATAAGTTTGATGTTTATTTTTGAATATGTTTCAATACTAAGAGTCTACTCTCTTCACAATCAAACCACTCATTATTTGAACACTTCTATAAAAAAAAAAGAGGATATTCTAGTGAAACTGTACTAAGAGAAAAGCACACTAAATTGAAGTTCAACTTCAAAAATATTTTACTGTCAATTCAAAAGGATTACTCTAATGTTTCTTTGATGAATCCTTTGTACATGAAAGATGCCTATATAGAGGTTCTTATGAATGGTTTGTAATGGTCCAACCCTCTAGTGATATTGTCCGCTTTGGGTCTAGGCCCACACGACTTTAAAACGCGTCACTAGTAGGTAAGACTTATTTTGTTACACCTTGGAATTTCTTAAGCTAAGATCCGGACCGTTCTCCTTATGCGTATGAGATCATACCAAGTTTCTAACTTCTAATATAAGTGTCAAGGCCAAAAATTTTAGGGGAATGATAAATTTGAGATGAATTAAGATCACAAAAATCTCTTAACACAAAGTTGAGTTGAAACCTTTCTTACCGATTGAGTTTCGATGTGAGATTCTATGAAATTAGGTGATCCAATAACTTCAAAGTTGTGAATTTATGTTAAGTTCCTTTTCTAAGTATTTGAAGTGTGTCTAATTTAGTTTTAGTTCATAAGGGATACACAAGGTCAAGACAAGTTCAAAATATTTCCATAGGCTACATTTCGATATGAGTTCATAAAAGGGTCAACTTCAAATGGTCATATCTCTTAGAACATAATAATTTAGGTGATCCATAATATATCAAATTGAAGATATTTGAATTATCTTTCAAACTCATCTAAGTTTGCCATAATTTGAGTTCGAAATAAAAAGTTATGACCATTTTACTAAAATATATTTGAACTGTCAAATTCGGTAATCTGCCAAATTTTATCACTGAAATATTTTGAGAAAGCTTTAAAATTGTAAAAAGGGTGACCAGGGGTCTCCATTCGATCTACTGTCAAATGGCTCGACGATGGGGGTCCCTAGACCACCATTTTAATGCTGAAACTCATCAAAAGGTTCTTTTTTCAATTTTGATGATTATAGGAATCTTCCAAAATGAAAATTTTTACCTTTTATTCTTAAATAACTTCCCAAAGCCCATCTTATAACCTAATAACATTATTATACGTATATAAAACCCCCCAAGATCCCTAATTATTTTTCTCCCAAAGGTCAAGAACTTCAAGAAATAAATTTCTTCAAATTCACAATATCTAAAGGCTTCAAGTTCATGATTCTCTTCAAGAACCTAGGGTTTGGAATTAAGATTCTTCTTCAAACTTCATATCCAAGAACTTCATAGAAGGGTTTCTCAAGATCAGGCTATAAGGTTCCAAGCTAAGGATTTCTTCAAGAACTTTTGTTTTTCTAAGTATGTAAGGCTATCATAACGTTGTATTGAGTTAGTCCACGCGTGTTACGTCAAAGTTTCCAATTTTAATGAGTATTGAATTGAGTAAAAATCTAGTTTTCAAATTCTAATTGAGTCAATTCTTTTTCTATTGAGTTTTATATAATTATGTATTGAAGTTATTATTAGTTTATTATTGAAATTACTGTTCGTTGTTACTTTCTCATGAGCCCTAGTTGAGTTAATGATCTTGATTTTTCCACGCATTATTTGATATTGAGATTCATGATTTTCATGCATTAAATAAAGTATAATTTTGAATCAAGGTTATGCAATGTTTTTGAGTAAAGATGATGATTTAGTATATATATATATATATATATATATATATATATATTAAGGAGTTTTCAAAGAGTATGGACATTGATTTTAAAGGAGTTTGAGCATTGAGTTAAATGTTATTTGAGAAAAGAATTTTGATAAGATATGCATGACTTTAGAAGTATATTTATCTCTATGAAAGAGCATATGATTTGTAACTGAAAGTATGGATGAATTGAGATGAAATTGAATTGATGAAAAGGTCTACTGAGACTTGATGAGATAATTTTAAAAGTTGATAGATATGAGCACATATTTAAGGAGAAGTATTAACATCAATTTAGGCAAAAGTTGAAAGAACTTAGACCCCATAAACTACGTAGCTAGTGTAGAATAATTATTTCGTTAATTCAAGTGACTCTTGTCCTAAAAGAGAACTTAATTTGTGAATCCAATGAGATGAATTGTCCCTTACTCTCGCAAGGTATTGGATGGCTGCAACAACGACATGCAAAACTTTGTACCATCACTCACTTATATGGTGATGATTTTTGGTTAAAGAAACTCTATAATATGGGAAATTGAATTTGATTTGATGAAATTATATATAATTGAGTTGATTTGAAAAGAATTGTTTATATTAATTTTTAAACTTGCATATCATATTGAATTGAGTTGTGCTTTGTGATGTCACCCAAGCTACACCTTGTTTTTGAAGGTTAAAGTGATCGTTGTCAATTGAATTGAGAGGTAAATTTCACTACGGGATTTGATCCATCTCCACAGTGTGACATTACTAACCCTTACCTATTGTCCCAGTACAACCTCTCCTTGATCCAGTTTGGTTGATTAGATGATAAAACATCAATCGAATCTTGTTAATTATTCTCTTTTCCTATTCATTACTACCTTGATCCAGCTAGTGACACTCATCGAGTTCTAATGTTGGCCATCGTTAAAAAGCAATTAAAATAAAGAGAAATAATCAATACATATATGCATACTTTCTAAGACTTACAAATTGTCCGATTTTACTTTGTTAGTTCTTCATGGTTCCTATAACCCTAGTTGTGGATTTAGCTACTCCTGATCAATGTAGAAGCAAGAATCATGATATTGAATAGCGTAATTAAACACTTAAACGAATGAATTTAAGAACAAGAAATTCAAACTTTTTAATAGAAACCACAAGTATGAATCAAGAACACCAAATATTATTTTCCTTATGATTTTATGATGTTATCTCTAAAAACTGTCCAACTCAATAAACTCTCCAACCTCTCTTCAAAATATAATCTAAAAACCTATTTATAATGTCTAACTTCATGCTTGTTATGCATATTTTGACTTTGACGTCATTCTAGGCATGTACTTACTTCATGCTTGTTATGCCTCTATTGATTGTAGAACTAGAGTTGTCAAGTATTAGTTTTGCAAATAGGCTGGTCTTAGAGTGGAGGGGTAGTTCAACTATGCCTGAGGGTCATTTCATTTCATACCTTAAGTCTATAAAATTAATTTCCAAGGTGTGCATTTACCATATAGTCATAGTTAGATATGTTGATGCTAAGATACCATCTCTTTAGTTTGTTCTAGTTGTAAACAAGTTTTCTAAAGTCTTTCCTTATGATCTATTGAGAGTTCCTTCCAATAAGGAGATAGACTCAGAGATAGATGTCCTTTCAAGTACTCAGCCTATATTGATTCCGCCATATATAATGGCCATAATAGAGTTAAAAGAACAGTTAAAGGATCTTATAGATAAGGGCTTTGTTAGACCAAGTGTCTCACCTTGGGGCACTCCAGTTCTATTCGTGAGAAAGAAGGATAGTTACCTTAGAATATGCATAGGTTACCGTAAGTTGAACAAGGTCACAATAAAGAACAAGTGTCCCCTTCCCAGAATTGATGACATGTTTGACAACTCCAGGGTGCCACTTGTTTCTCGAAAATAAATCTCAGAACCAGCTACCATGAGATGAAAGTTAGAGAAAGTGATATCCTAAAGATAGCTTTTCGAACCAATTATGGACATTGTGAATTACTTATCATGTTCTTTGATTTGACTAACTATCACGACCCAAGCCTAAGGCCTAGGTGCGACATGGTGAATAGAGAACCTGAAGGCACCCGAAATAAGCCTCATAGTATGCATAAGCACATCCTTGGTTACAAAACATAATTCAATCATCATCAAGTAGTACTAAGGGGATTAGGGACTTAGCACACACTCTATAGGTAAAAGCGGTAAGGAATTACCACCATTTAATCACAACAAGTAAATCTAAGAGAAGGGGACATGGGACGCATTCTATGGAAAGTAGGCTTTAGGGAATTCACCACCTTGCTAACATCATCACAAGAAACAACATACATGAATAAGGGGGAAAGTCTCCATAGATACAAGAGTGTTGCATGATATGTACACAACATATGATCTAGTAATTCCTCTAAATCATAGATGGAACGGGGGCCAAAATATATCCTCGACTCACCCACAAATAAAGTAGTAAAGATAACAGTCTTAACATAATCAAGCTAGATAAAAAAAATGGATGTCACCCTCGAAAGAGAGGCTCACCACAAATATCTTCACAAATCAAACTAGTCATGAGGAGGTGGATGGGGAAGAATTCCAGTCCCTGCATGGTTAGATCATGTAGGCAAAAAGTATGTGTTAGTAACGTGGGATGCAATGCAATAAGGAAATCATAATGCCAATATAATCAAAATGCATAATCATATCAAAGGTAATAAGCTTAGTATGCAAGGGATGATCAATGCCTTATAAAACCATGCATTGAAGGAAAACAAAGCATACTTTCTTAACATAACATATATATATATGAGAGGCGACCTTAACCGACTCTAAAATTATGTGAGCTACTAGATAGAATTACGATGTTGCCTCCATACTAGAAAAGAAGTAGTCTACTTGCCAAGGTAGACTAAACCTCACCTTACAGGATCTAACCCATTTTGGAGAGTGCTTGTTCATGTACCTTACGGAATCGAACCTTTGTCAGAGATATATACTTTATAGGATCAAACCCATGTCGGTGAATGTTTTAAATGTACCTTACGGGATCAAATCCATTTTGGTGAATCATGCAATGTGAGCTATATGGATCCATTAGCTAACCATAGACCTACGATGGCAACGTAGTTAAGGGACAATGGAAAATCTACCAAGGTCCTCTAAGTTCTAATTCAACATCCCAAGGAATACATAAAGCGTAAGCATAGTCATAACATGCATAAGCTTGTAAATCATAATTTCATAATAGGAGTAGCTCATTGAAACCATAACTCCTTCAAGTGAGAATTTCCTTTCACAAGAGGGTGCATCATAGTATTATAAAAAGTGCTTTATAATCTTGCATAATTTTCATGGATTCATAACATATTTGGTAGCGCTTAATCATTCATAATATTCATAAACGTACATGCTTATCATGAGAGATTATTATTTGAAATTATAATTTAAACAATCCATAATGAGATTAAAAAACCCATAATAGTTTAAGATAGGGCACCTTTTAAAATGTATTAACTCATGCAATAAGATGGCAATACACACTCATTTGAACATAATATTCATGATTGAAACAAAATATAACATTTGGATAAAGATTTAACAAGATCCATTTAAGAAATCATCAACCCAATGTAGTAATGTAAAGGGTCCATAAATACTGACTCATTTCATGCATTTCAAATCAATAAATGATAATTTTCAATATGAATCATATATATAAGTAATAATAGGAAGTACCTATAATAAAATAAACCTTGAAATTTAAAGATTGAGTTGGAAAGGGTTTTGGACTCCATGGATGGAAGGACCCATGGATGAAGAAACCTACATATCTTAATAGGGAAGAAGGTTTAAAGACTCTTGAATTGGGTGAAGAGCTTGGATCTTGTTCTTCAATGGAGGATTCCTTGCGAGAAAATTTTAGAATGAGTGAAGGAGAAGGTTATTGGGACATGAAAATAGGCTTAGGAGGTTGAATTTAGGTTGAAAGGGTCGAAAACCCCTTTTGAAAATGTAAAAATATCATCAAGAGTAAAAAAAGACATTTTAACTAGACCTGATGTAAAATTCGAGGATCTAGGGGTCCAATTGGCGGTATGCCAAATGCATTGGGAAAACTAATTTACCCCGCCGAATTTCACAGCCCAGATAATCCTCAATAAAATTGACATAACTTTTTACTCCGAACTTTGAATAAGGCAAAATTCAATGAGTTAGAAAGATGATTCAAAGACTTTAATTTTATAGGTAGTGGGTCACCTAATTCATTATGTGCTAAGAAATATAGGCATTTGAAGTTGACCCTTATATAAACTCATACCAAAAGTTAGCCGATGGGAATCTTTTGGACTTAGCTCAATGTAAGAGATGCCTTATGACCCCAAACAATATGTAACACATTTTAAATACCTAATAATTGATCCCATCATATTAAAAGTTATTACGTTGAGCCTATAGGCATATGAGGAATGACTCGAGTCTTAGGTTATGATCTAGGGCATCACAATATTTTCCCCTTGGGTACAGTCATCCTTGAATATGACGGAAATATGCTTGAGAGGAGTAAATAAATAAATTTCAGCCCAACATGAATGCATTAGTGCAATTTAAATACCATTTTTATGAAATTTCAAACTTATGCATCAAATATCATCAAAATATATCACCATGAGTATATATGCATGTAACATGACATAAAGGGCTGAAATGTATGATTTAACGCTTTAGACATGATTGAATCACTACCTTAGGCTTGAGTAGAGTGGAAAAAATAAGGATATCATTTATTTATATCTGCGTCCGCTTCCCAAGTAGCACGTTTGACCTTTTGATTCCTCCAAAAGACCTTAAAGGATGTTGTATCTTTATTCCTCAATCCTTTCACTTGCCTATCTAATATCTCAACTTGAACTTCTTCATAAGTCAAGTTTTCATCAATACCTACTACCTTCAAAGGCACAATGGAGCTTGGTTCACCTATACACTTCCTCAACATAGACACATGAAAGACCAGACGAACCATACTCATTTTCATAGGCAACTCCAACTCATAAGCAACCTTACCAAATAACCTCAAAATTCTATAAGGCCCCACATACCTAGGTCTTAATTTGCCCTTCTTGCCAAACTAAACTACACCCTTCATAGGTGAGACTTTCAAATAGATCCAATCATCTACCTTAGACTTAAGATCTCTTCTTCTAATATTGAAATAAGACTTTTATCGACTATGAACTATCTTTAATCTTTCCTTTATCATCCTTACCTTCTCCAAGGCTTCCAAAATCAAATCTAGACCTATCAAAACCATCTCCCCCACTTTAAACCACCTAACTGGGGATCTACATCGCCTCCTATATAAGGCCTCAATTGGTACCATCTCGATACTTGAGTGTTAACTATTATTATAAGCAAACTCAATGAGTGGGAGATGCGCATCCCAACTACCCTTGAATTACAAGCCCTAAGCATATCCTCAAGGGTTTGAATAGTTCTTTTGTCTTGACCATCCATTTGTAGGTGAAATGTCATAATAAGATTGACTTTAGTACCAAGGACTCTTTGGAAAGATCTCCAAAAGTAGGAGGTGAATTGGGCACCATAATCCGAGATGAAGGATAATGGAACCCCATGCAATCTAACTAACTCATGGATGAAAATTTTAGCGTGATCTTTGGCACCATATATGGTCTTGACCAGTGAAAATGAGCCGACTTGGTCATTCTATCTATAATGACCCAAATGGAAGTGAAATGCCTCTTAGTCTTAGGCAAACCAATCAAAAAGTCCAAATTGATCTCTTCCCACTTCCAAGTAGGAATCTCTATGTCTTGGGCTAGACCATCTGGTCTTTGGTATTCGGTTTTGACTTGTTGGCAATTGTGACATTCGGCCATGAACTTTGCAATGTCTCTCTTCCTGCCACCCCACCAATACACTTCTCATAAATGCCTATACATCTTCGCTAGAATCAGGGTGAATAGCATAGGATGAATTATGAGTCTCTTTCAAAATCAAACTTTTCAACCCATCAACATTCGACACACATAATCTATCTTGATGTCTAAGCACACTATCTCCCCCTTAAAAGAAAATCTCTACTTTGCCTTCTTTCCCCAATGTTTTTAATTCAACTAAAGTGGGATCAAGATCTTGCTTGGATTTGACCTGTTCAACCAAGGAAGATTTTGTACCATTAAGAACCATCATACCACCATTTTTGGTTTTATCCAACCTAATTCCCAACCTTTCCAATCCATGAACATCCTTTACTAACTCCTCCTCCCCATCATTGATGTGAGCTACACACTCTATGGATACCCTACTAAGGGCATCAACCACAACATTGGCATTGACGGGGTGGTGCATCACACCCATGTCATAATCCCTTAGAATCTCCAACCACCTCCTTTGCCTTAGGTTCAAATCTCTTTAGATAAACACATATTGCAACATGCACTCCATGGCTACACACTAGACCTTATGAACCCCTAATCAAGCAAATCCCTTAATTGTTTCTTTAATTCTTTCAATTCCGTTGGGATGATATAGTAGGGAGGAAAGAGATAGATTGAGTATTAGGGTGGAGGTGTATACCAAAGTCTATTCCCCTTTCGGGAGGAACACCAAGAGGTTAATTGGGAAATACATCAAGAAACTCATTGACCACTAGAACCGACTCAATGGGAGGAGGTTTGGAATCAACATCACTAACCCTCACAAGATGATAAATGTAACCCTTAGCAATTAGTTCTTGAGCCTTAAGATAGGTGATGAACTTACCCTTAAACACTGAATCACGACCTTCCCACTCAAGGATGAGTTCACTAGGAAATTGAAACCTAACTTTGCGGGTTCTACAACCAATAGAAGTATGATATGCATGTAACCAATCACTCCCTAGAATAATTTTAAAATCTACCTTGCCAAATTCAATAAAATCACATGGCAAGACTTTATGCAAAATGGACACGGAGCAACCCCTATAGACTCTTCTGGGGACAATAGACTCCCCAATGGTAGTAGACACCAAAAATAGTTCACATAACAATTCAAGTCACATGCCAAACCTACTAGTAATGAATGGGGTAATGAAAGATAAATTGGTACCTGAATCTAATAGAGCATACACACCATAATAAAAAACCTTTAACATACTGTTAACCAGATTGGGAGTCTTCTCAACCTCTTGCCTAGAATGTAAAGCATAGAATCGGTTGTCAATTGGACCACCTTCTTGAGTTGGGAACCTTCATGGACTTGCTCTCTTGGAAATATTTGATCTTGAGGACGCCCTTCCTTACCTTTGGTAGAACTATTAGGACACTCAGAGATCTTGTGATTTATTTTCCACAACCAAAACAAGCACTTGATCCTCTCAAGCAATCACCTCTATGGCTCCTCCCATACGTTAGAAACTTAGAAAGATTAGCACTACCACCCTTAGTACCACCAACCTAAGACTAAGGGGTGGGCACCCTATTTTTAGCAAACTTTTGGGAGAAACTTAAGATGGTCCTTGGCCTTGTTGGAAATTGCCACTACCACCAAGCTTAGCATGTGGAAGTCCACTTTTAAATCGAGCCTTTTTTCTCCCTTCTTCGGAGGCCACTAGACAAGCCCTCATCTTATGTCTAATACCACCATCTTGAAACAACCATTAGTGCCAACTAACCACTTTACCTTCATAATTCTTACCATATTCTTGACAAATGGCAAAAGGGAGTCTTTCCTTGTTGGACTTGGGCGCTAGAACACCAACAGAAGATGAAACACCATCAACTCATGCTTTCTTAGCCTCCCAATCCCCCTTTTTTGTCATTTGTAGTCCTGGGGGTATTCACTTGTTAGTTTAGTTGAGCCGTTAAAACTTTTTCCAATAGCTATATGGTTTTGCAAAACTTTACATTAGATATGTCGGTGTTAGGGGATTGATCAACAAGCATGGGGTGGTTATGTAATGACCCAAAAATTTTCGAAAACTACTTATGGTTGATCTTGTATGATGTTATATTGGTCATGGTTGAGTTTTTGTAGCCACGGGTTGAGTTTAAGTGGTCGAACGCAAAATGGATCATTTGGTGGCCTAGAGAGGCCGTTTGGACAGTAGACTT
>JBCEWC010008568.1:0-19806 GCA_038996855.1 Solanum aculeatissimum | reverse complement strand
TCAGCTGAAACAACTGAATAAGTGAAAGTAATTTGAAGAAAAATGCAGGAGCAAGAAGATTGAGACTTGAGTGGAATCGCTTCCACATTTCAGAACAAAATGTAAAAGGAAAGTTCATCACACTTAATGAATTTCTACTTACATTAGGAACCTCTTCTGGCTTCTTATCAGTTAGAATTGCACGCACAAGCATGCTCAAGGAAGAGCTGGACTGTAAAGAGAAGAGTTGATTAGTGAATCGTCTATTGAATTCATTAATCTCAATGAGTTTAATGCTTTCCTCAGTCAGGTAGAGGTTACCTACCGTTTTGTTTTTTTCAGCTTCAGTGCTTGCACCATTTATAGGTTTCTCGTATATATTCCTTGACAAAGAATTTGTGAACGGCTCAGAATTTTTCCACACAACTTGTTTCACTGATGTATTTAATTTTATATTTCCACCAAATTTCCAGACACCGGTACCACTTTCTTGCTTCCAATCACTGTAGGATTTAAGTCCCAAAACACAATTCACAATCCTTGATGATTTTCCACCCTGATAATAGTCAAGAATGCAGCTCTATCATTCAATGACTCCACACTTTTATAGAAATTCCAACAACAATCATGAGAATGCCTATATAACAACAATAAGAATTATTCCATCAAATGCACTTAATACTTACCTGCTCCAGATCAGATGCCTCAAACAAAGGAATCCCCAATTCTTGCACAACAACTAAACAATTTCTGACATTCTCAAAGTACTGGTATGCAGACAAGGCAGGTCCATCTGAGATAATTGCAGAGTCACATGGGCTCTCAACAACCTGAAGTAGTTGATAAATGATAAAGATTAATCTCTGAAGTGAAAAACATCAATTCAAAGCCGTCAACAAATAGGTCCATTATCTAGAATCTTCTTTAACTTGCAATTTCCTTTTCGAATGATCAATCTCTACTAGTATTGGATTGAGGGATAGTCATTGATTGGTTGATTTCCTTTCTTACGATTGTAGGGTGGATGGGGCTGGATTGAAATTACCTTGGACACAGCTCCAGGTTGAATTTTATTGAGTACATTGCAAAGGATCATTCCACTCCTTAAACCAAGCCTGAACTCTTCCTCAGATGGTTCAGCTGGCAAACTTTTAGCTCCCACAATTCCAACTATCTTTCTTATCCACGCTGCTGCTTCATACCTCCTTCTTGCTACAATTCAAATATAGGATCATCAGATCACCCAACTCACTGATTTGGAAATGATAATTCAAATTTCCAGTTCATGCTTCTTAAAATTACATGAACATACTAGAAACATTGAATCTACAGCCTAATCACTAATGATCAGGCACAAACTAAAAGATCACAAAACTATGGAAAAAGTAAAAATCATGAGCACAATTTACCAGCTTCTTCTGCTTTACGGGCATCCAAATCAAGATTTCTTGATCGGCTATTGTTGCCATGCTGCTGAAGAACATCCTCTACCACAGACGTCACCGAGAAAGAAAATGCTCCATTGGACGCCATTTTTGAGTTCAAACAGCTAAAGAAAACCACCTTATATTGATAATAATGAATTCCTAAACATCAAGATTCTCAAAGTTCCCTAAAAACCAACAAAACCCCAATCAATAAATTGTGTTAAAGTACCAAAAATGAGAGGTCAGACATCAAATCCCCCAAAACCAACAAACCCCCTAGTAGTAAATTGCCTGAAAGAACCCAAGAATGAGGGTCCAAACATCAAATTCCCAACAACCAACAAAACCCCAAGTAGTAAATTTTCTGAAAAAACCCAAGATTGAGGATCAGAGCTCAGAACAAAATCTAAACTGATTGAAAAAAATCAAAAATATAGTTTAGAGAGGACACCAATTTTCCCTGTACTCTTCTTCTTGTATAGACTACTATACTCATTCACCAAATACAAATTACACTACAAAGTAGTAGTAGTAGTGTGTTAGAGACTTGCAGTTTTGGCTTTGCTTGATTCCCTTTTTTCTGCTTTTTTTTACACCCACCCCTCAACTCAACTCAACTCTCACCTCTCTCCCCACGAAATGCAAGAAAAGCGCTTCAATATAGCTTTATACAAACAACAAGAAAGGAAAAAAAACTGCTGCTTTGAATTGAATTTGAACCCAATTTCTCTTTCTCTCTCGGCGCGTTGTACGACTCTTTTGTCGAGCAGGTGGTTAAATATTTGAATTTCAATTAGTAAAGAGATTAGCAAGCAGAATCTTAATTCTAAGTAAAAATGTATGAACTACTCTTTTGAATACATTGTTTTTAATATAATTTATATAAAAAAAATATTAAATTGAAATCAATAAAGGGTTGTTGATTAATTTAATAGTCCGAGTTAGTAAATTCAAGATTTGAAATTTATAAATTTTTATAATAATTTCAAATTAATATACAAATAACAGCATATAAGTGAAATTTCATAAGTATGATATGAGAAGGATAGAGCGTACATTTATCATACCTTTGCGGCGTGAAGGTATAATTTTACCACTCTCTCGTGGAGGCATATACAGGTGGAATTTTACAGAAGGATTATGAGGAGGATAAAGTGTGTAGCGGTCTTATCTTTGCCTCGTGGAGGTATAAATATTATGTTTTCATTAACTTGCGTATTACCGCCACATTTGCTCTTATCTGTCATTAATCTATCTTATTTTATTTTATATGATATATTTTAGAATAGAAGATTAAAAGATATTTTGATACATTGCATATATCTTTAATTTAAGATCATAAATTTAAAATTATCATTATTTTTTAAATTCTATATTAAATTAGAACCAGATAAATAAATTAAAACAAAATATGTATATATAACCAATTAGAATTGTTTCTTTTCGCAAGCTTAGTTTAAAAAGTTGCTACTAAAATATTTTCAAAAAACTTGGCACGGAGATTACAAGTTTAGTTTTCTTTTAGTACTTTAATTTGATAAAAATAATAATCTTGCTTATTTGCACAAATAAATAAATTAAATTTGATATGACAACAAATAAAGGTGCATCATGTGATGTAAAAAGTTATTTAAGGGAAAGAAATGTTTCTTAAGGGTGATTTGTTAGCCTCCTTTTTTTTAATTATATTTGTACCACAATGGAAAGAATCCAATGTGGCAATAGAGGAGGCAAAAAGAAATTAAAAAGATTATAAGGTGTGTTTGGTAGGAAAAAAAAAAAATTTTAAAAAATAAATTACTTTTTTAATATTTATTAAAAAATTAACAAAATACTATCTCAAAAAAATACTTATATGTAATCTAGTAAAATATTATAGAATTAGAGTGGGATGGAGAGTGGATTCGAAGGTGGCACAGCCGGAATGGTCATAAGTAAGGAGTTAAATAAATGAGGAAGAGACAATAAACTTAAAAATATATATATATAAAAATTTAAAAAGTAAGTAGTCTTTTTACTTATTTTCGTATATATATATTTGATAAATAAACATAAAGTATTATTGCATTAACATTTGTATATAATCAAGACACACTACAAGGGTAAGGTTGTGGCTGATAGGGATGGAATTGGATGAGGGTTCAGTAAAGTGGAGTAAACACGTGGAGAAGCAAAAACGATTCAACATTTATTGTATATACATAAAAAATTAATTTTAATATACTATATAATTTTTCACAGAAGAAAATTCAGATAAACCTTAGATTCTTGCTCCCAGTTGTCTCCGCTCTCGGTGGAGTGTTAGAGACGAGAAAGACAATCAACATGAAGTATCACTTATGAAACTTATTCTCTCCATTTACAAAAAAAAAAACTATTTTTAAAGAAATTAAATATATTTTTTAAAAAAAAAATTTGAGCTATACCAGAATGCAACGAATGAAATTCCAAAAAATTAGAAATAAAATTTGTTACACAATTCTGACAGGAATGGGTCTTTTATATTTTTCTAGAGCATCAAACAACAGCTATATTTTCAAAAGTGTTACTGTTTTATTCCTTTATTTCTCAATAATTATTCAATTCAATTCTAACAACAAAAAAAAAGTCTAAACTTTTGAAGCTACATGCACGTTATTATTATAATTATTATAAGTAGAGTAATAAATATTTGCTATTTGAAATTTAAAAAATTGGCCAGCAGAAAAGGATAAATATGTCAACTTCAAAACAATTTAATCTCACTGTTTATTAGCCCACAAAAGACCTTAGTATATACAACTCTAGTAGTTGACAATTATTTCCCCCCAAAATACATTCAAAAAAAAAAATTCAAAATTTTGTTAATATACTTATTATTGCATATTCAACTACATTAAATTTCCTATCCAAAAGAATGAGTGGCTAGATTTAATTTTCAGTATAAAGTTGGTTATCAAATTCTTATTCGTTTAAAACTATAGTACATAAGTTATTACAAGTCATAAGTATTTGAGAAAAAATATATTTTGAAAATTGTATTTTATAGAATAAATTTTTGTTTAAATTTTGCCATCTCAACTGCTGATGTGAAGGATGCTTCTTTCTGCAGGTCTTGGAATATTGGCAACATACATTATCTTTTTGATATTTTACGTTGATTATGTAATGGTGGAAGTAAAACTATTTTCATTCTCATAATACAAAAAAGATATATATTTGACATTTTTTATCATTATAATAGTAAGCTCGATAGAACACGAGACTTTCAATTTGAACATTATATATATATACATGTATGTATGTTGTGTAAACTTAAATTATTCAAATTTAAAGATAGTTATGGTTATGGGAAGTTGGAATTATGAGTTCTTGATTTTATAAAAGTTGGCTTATTGAGTATTCTCTCTGTCTCATATTACATGGACACTTTCCATTTTACACGATTATTAAGAAAATATTAATGCACCAGTAAACTTTGTCATTTTACCCTTTATTTATATCAATGTACATTAAATTAAGTTAGAAAAAATCATTAATACACTAATTAATGGTGGGATAAAATGAGAAAAAAATAATTAATTCTATCCTAATTTAGTAAGTACCTATATAATATGGGACAAATATTTATAGAAAGATGCTCATATAATATGGAACAGGGATAGTACTTGAATAATTTTTTTTAACACAAATACATGATCTAAAGTTTTGATTAAAGCTATTAAATTTTATCGAATTTATAAACTATATGGAATATGTAGTGCCTTATATTTACTCTAATTATTTCTTTCATGCTTTTGCTTTGTTCTTTAGGACGTCCTCTTTTCTTTCAAGGCACTTCCTCTTATAGAGTAACTATTGTTGTTCTTCAATATCCCTTTTTCTATAAGTCATGGCTTCTTACACTGTGAGTTCATGTCAAATTAGTTCAAATAATCTGGCTTCAACAACTTGCAAATTACACAAAATATACAAATTGCATCAGACAAGTCCAACACTATAAGCTCAACTAAAAAGACACTGACAGAATATATTACAATCGCTCAACTCTTTACGAACTTCATACCTAATATTGTTATTCGTTATTTTGGCGCAATCAAATGAAAGGTTAGCCAAAATAAATCTTTATCTTAAATATTATGCCACCACTTACTAATTAATGGGACACGTCTCAGTTAGGCTAAAGGTAACCATCAAATTTGTTGTTAGACGGTTACCTATTAATTAATCATTCACAATAACAAAATTAACCAAAGCTTTAAATTCAACAAACTCTGCCCTAAAAAATTTCATTGGACTACTAATTTTTGAAACCTTAGAAACAAAGCATCATTAACACTCCACAAAAACATCATTATTTATCCCGACATCATTAACAAACAGTTAATTGTAATTATTGTTTAAATGATTTGATAGTATTTTTAAAAAAAGGTAAACTAGTAATTTGATTAACCAGTTGAGGATGTGTATTTTTGTTCTATATTCATTAGTGGAAAATTTTACTAAGTATAAATTGTGTAAATAATAAAATAATAATAAAGCCAATAAAGGCATAGTAGCTTTTAGCTAACGTTCGAAAATTCAAATAAGTGGCTCGGGACCGAAGCTAATAGGTAAGGAGATAGGTACACATGGAACTTGTGATGTGGTGCTCACGCGCTTCTAGGGGCGTTAATTGGGCTCTAGAAAAGTACACTTGACCTACATCACCGCAAGTACATTTTGGATTTAAAAATGAATTTAAATTATGCGTCGATGTAAAATATTTTGCACTGACGATACCAAAACTTAAACTCTTTATAAATTAACTTACGAATAGAATAAAGGGCAAAATTTATTAAACAAAAAATAATATTCTCTTCGTCTCATTTTATGTGATATTTTTTTATTTTTTTTCATCCCAAAAAGAATGTCATCTTATTTTAATTGAAAACAATTTAACTTTAAAATCTTCTTTTTATCCTCTCAATGAAAGATAAAATTTTACGGTTCTCTTGTTTGGACCAATTGAATTTGCATTCAAATTTTTACAAGTTATACACGTCTAACACTTTAAAGTACTTTAGTTTATCGAAAAAAGGCATAATTAAATTTATATAAGGTAAAAAATATACGCTCTTAATTTAATTTGTCAGATTCGATTGTTAACGGTTGAATATTGTAATATTAATAAATAAAGAATGAATAAGGCAAATAAGAGAGTGAATCATATGAAACTTTAGGTTTCGATGAGGTTTAAACAATATTGAGTCTGAAAATATTAATCGAAAATAATGACTGCTATTTGATAAAGATTTGATGAACAATAAAAACTTGAAGATCGAGAATGTAGATATAATAGTATTGTGTTGTTTGGAATTGGAATGCCCTTAGAAATATAAGAAATAAACTATTTATAGGTTATAATGGTGAGGTACTAACCAGTAGAAAAGTTGGATTCGAATTTTAAAGTACTAAAATCAAGAAATGTTGGCCACATAGTAATACAGTATCAAAGGAAAGGCTGAAGTCATAATAAGATAATTTGCGTATTTAGTTCGTTAAAAAATCCACGATATGATGATTAAATATTAATACATTCTTTTTTTGGTATAGTAAGCTTTCTTGATTAGTTTATGCACATTAATATTGTCTTTATATATGTATAATTATTATTAGGAATATTTTGAATTATACATGAGCTGAAACTGAATGGAATAATAAAAATAAATAATGATTTCCACCAAAATTAACTATACATTATATCTATCACAAGATTCACAACTAATAATATATTTTTAATAAATGCTAAAATAATTAAAATGTATTTTACCAACCCCTAGTTTTATTATTTCTAGTCTTTAAAGCCTCACGGACTGAGCAACAGTGACTTTTGATGGCATTTACACTTTTTCCACATTTAAGCAATCACGGGAATTAATTTGAAAATAATTAAAACTCTCCGATTAAAATCTGCGCACACTATATAATATAGTTAAAAAAAATTATAATTTTCATTTTGATGTATAACAATATTTTATTATAACATTCATATTCGTTTTGAATCGAACTTTCTTGACTTTCGTTTAGAGATTTTGACAGTATATCACTAAGTGCGTCTAGTAAAAATTTGTAATATTATTAAAATAAAATTTTGTTATATTTATTTGTTTTATAAAAAAAAAAGGAAATTACCAACCTACCCCCACCACCCCCAAGGTCCTTCATTGGTGTCATAAAAAGTGAATCTAACTAATTATAAATCATAAATTTGACTTATATAGTTCAATACTAATTATATGCTTCTGTCAGTTCTGTTGGTGGATTATGCTCTCTTATCTCTAAACATATTATTATTTCTCCCCTCTAACCACTCCCATTATCTTTCTTCTTCTTTATTTTTCTTTAAAACAATAAAAAAAATCATGATAAAATTCCCACAAAAAGAAAAAAGAAGTCATTATAGCCGGGGTCAGCTTGTGCACCTTGACTAATTTCACGAGATACCTACTATTTCAATATCTCACACTGGTATAGATATTTGATTATATCTTTATGAGAATTTTCGCATATAGTCACTCAAAAATACCTTATATGCTCCATAGTTCTGGTAATCACATTTCGTAACTATAGTTATAGCAGTGATTGTGTAATTCGAGCAACATTTTGTATACGTTTGTATAATTCGTTATACAATTCACAGTTTTTGTATAGCATTTGTATATTTCGCTATACAATTTGTGCACAACGTTTGTATAATTCGTTATACAATTCATGGTGTTTGTATATTTCGCTATACAATTTGATTCCCGCACAACTTTTGTATAATCGCGCACAACGTTTGTATAAATCACGCGAATTATATAAAACTCAAACTGTAAGTACAACTAGTTGTTTGCCGCGAGCCGTAACTAATTCAAATTATAACTATGTTAGCTAATTAACTAGTATATATTTGCTTATCCACATCATTTTTTCTAACTTTTTCCATCAAAGTCTAATATTTGTGTTGAAGAAGATTTATAGAACAAGATATCAAGTCATAAAAATTGTGTCACAAGTTGTAACAATTAAGTGGAAGGAAAAAAAATAAAGAAAAATATTAGTCATACCTTAAGAGGGGCAAAAGGAAGTGTTAGTAATATAGAGCTTTCCCATCATGGTAATGCTTTGCTTTGGAGTTGGCCCAACATATGGGAATGCCAGGGCAAAAGTTAGAGACAAAAAAGTAAATGTGATTAGCAGTGAAAATATAATTAAATTAAATTATACTCAAGATTAATTAGTAATGTAACAGCAACAACAATATATCCAGTAGAATCCCACAAGTTGAGTTTGGGGAGAGTAAAATATACGCAGACATTACCACTACCTCATAGAGATAGAAAGATTGTTTCTGGAAGACCTTCGTCTCAAAAATATCAGACTCCAAAAGCAAAATATAGTAGATAAGAAATAAAAACGACTAAAGTGGAAAGCAAATGTAATTACTACTGTAATATTGTGTGTGTATACATTGTAAAGAGGTCAGAACTCAATTCTTAGTATCACTAATCAAAATTTTATTTATCTTGTAGTCATTACTGCCTAATTGAATTTACTTAATTAAAAAAATTAGAAAGGGTAAAGTGGTCCATTTCTAATAACATCATGAAAGCCATAGCACTCCTAACATCCCCCTCCCACCCCCCACCCCCCACTTTTGTTATTGTTTCTTACTTTAATTTGCTTCATGAAAGCAATTCCCTACATTCTCCTCCTTTTTCTTTAAATCATAGAGGTATTACATTGACTTATCATGGCCAAAAATAGTACTAGTAATTATTGAAACCTTCATGATATAGTTATAATCTTATAAGGTGATTGCCTTCTCCATATTACTATATCTCGTCAGTCAAATAATTTTTTATGAGAAACTAGTGACCTCAATCACTTGTTGTCCTTACTCTTCAGTTTTCTGTTGAAAACAGAATTTTAATATTATCGATCAATCATTTTAACTCGATAGATATCCAACATTATAAATATTCAATTACAATTGTTTTTTAGAAAGGGGTGGAGAAAGTTGAAGATTTATGTGTAATCTCTTGGATCCATCAAGGGATTATTTTCTTGGAAGAAATGAAAAAGTTGTTTGACTAACAAAGGGTGTTTTGTTAGGGGAAAAAATGAAGAAAGTTGGATAATAAGACTTAAAGCAAAAGATGAACTATCTCAACTACAATTTGGTGAAGTGAAAAAACAGGATCACTCTATTCTAGGATACCCAACTTTAGAAGAAAGCAAGAATAATCCTACTTCTATTTTATATTATATATAAGTAATTTCTGATAAATGTCACATTAATAAATTTAGTGTAATTCACTGATGGAGTTTGTCCTCGACTCAAATAAAACATAACAAACTCAAAACTGAATATGAAAAGAAAATACACTAGTGAATAAATCATGCAAAATATAAAAAAAGTGAACAGTAGCAAAACGGCAAACATGACGTAATAAAAGCAAAGAAAGCATTAGGTAATAAAATAGAAGAATAAGATAATAGTAGAAAAATTAGAGAATGCTCAAATACCCATTAACGTTCTATTATATTCCCCACCTTCCATACTCTCCAATCTAGGATCATGTCCTAGCTAGAAGTAGAAAAATTAGACGATGCTCAAATATCTATTAACCTACTATTCTATTCTTTGTCCTTCACGGCCTCCTATCTAGGGCCATGTCCTAGTATCAGAAAAATTAGACAATGCTCATATCGTCGACTTTCATACCCTCCTACAGCCATGTCCTAGTTGTAGAAAAATTAGACAACGCTCAAATATCTATTAACCTTTTACTCTATTCCTCACTCTTGATACCCTCTTAGCTAGGTTCATAGTGATAAAAAAATCAAACAATGCTTAAATACTTATTAACCTTATATTCTAATCTTCACCGTTCAGACCTTCTATCTAGGGTCATATACTTGGCAATTTCTAATATATATTTTTTAAAATTTCATTTCACCAAAGACTTTGATGTCTGAATTTACATTGGACATTAGATTCTGCTGTGACCTTGCAACTTTGCTGCTTTTTTTCTTCTAATGTTTCAAATGTAAATAAACTAGCATTTCATAGAAAGTTGCAAGATATTTCAAGAATAATGTGACTCTGCACCTGGCAGCCAATCATCTATTGGGGTTCTTTTGATGCTAACACTTGCTTAAATATCAGAGATATTTGTTCCTTGAGATATTATATTTCCTTTTTCAAAAAGGTAGATTCCCCTTGCTTTTAGAAAGTCCTGAGACAATTTCTCAGGGCCAGCACTTCATAAAATGAAACTAGTCATCAGTTGTAACAATATTGACAATACATACTAATTTTAACTCTTTTGAATGACCATAAATTATGATAAAAATCTGCAGATAATAATTTCTTCTTTACATTGTCTTTTCAGTTTAATTTTTCTTAATTATCGAATTTGTCAGGATGAAGAAATACTTACTACTATGATATATAAGCTGGAAAGCCAAAAGAGAGAATGCCTCAAAAGTTTGACTAATATTCGATTTCTCAAAGCTCAGTATAAGTTCTAGTCTTCCTACATTTCACCTCCTTTTATCATCATTATCATCATCAATTTCAGTATAAAAATGGTATAGCAAATTTGTTTCACAATGGCTAAAATGGTTTTTCTATGTTGCAATGACAGCTAACAAGAAATGAGATACACAACTGATGAGGAGATTGGTGCAGACGAATCAGTCGCCAAGCTCAAGGACTTGATGAACTAAACTGCCTCTACTATAGTGAACCAATCCCCAAGTCGGCGTGACATCCTACAATGTGTGAGGATGAGGATCAGAGGGGAACAAGGTTACAAGGAAGCGGTGAATCATCTCAAAACTGGTAAATGTGATAACAGCTGCAGGGGTTGTCCGGATTAGGTTGGTTGCACAACCTCGGTAAAAGCCTGCAATGCCATCTTGATGAAAGACTTTCTTAATGCAGTCAACTACACCAGAGTATCGTTTTTCAGAATGGCGTCCCTGTTCTTGAAGCCTTGAACGTACAACCTACAATGAAAATTCCAAAGAATGGTTTTGTGAACGTATGCTTTTGTCAAACACTCGATTTTCTAAGCTTTTCCTAACACATGCAAAATCTAGTGGTGTGTATCAACCATAAATTGACCAAAAATACAAAGCCCGAGAAGGACAACAGATGTGAGAACACAGGTGCCCTAAATATCCCAACAAAAAGTGGCAGGAAAAACTTGGCTTGTCATATTTCTGTAAAATTGTGGACCAAGACGTCATATGGGTATACCAGTTAATGTTTCACTTAACCGTTTAAAGTAGATTAACAATGCAACCAACCTAAAAACATACCTCGTGTGGATATGTCAATGTAGAAGCAAATATTTTGGAAACTGATGATGCAACGGCAACATGAGGGGCCCCAAGTTTATCCGTTGAAGTGTTAGCTGACAGCATCAAAACAAGCCAACACATTCAGACACGATGCCATCCTTTCCAAGAGGTGGGAAAACAAAACTAAAGATACTGAACTAACTAGAAGTGAAAAGGAAACGTTATGACCAGAAGTGAGTAATCACCTCGCTTGGCCAAGTAACTCTTAATTTTCTCATAAGTTGGAAACTGGATAGCTACATGACTAACACCAGCCAAAGCAGGCACCAGACCGCTGTCCACCACAAAGCAATATAAGTCAGCAAAAACGGTGGTAGACAAGCAATTTGAAACATTCAGAGCGACAAATTTCAAGAAAAAGCAAAGACTGACCTGTACAATCCACGAATGCCCTCTTCATACGCTATTCTCCTTAAAGCAGATAATGTGCCCCTGTAAGGCTCAAAGCCTGTTCTCATTCCTTGAGTCTACAGAAGGTTAAAACAAATGAGTAAGGGTGAGAATATGAGTGCATTTAGAAACATATTAAATGGCATAACTAATTGACATTTGACAATACTGGTCCAGCTAAAAGATCTTTTTTTACCATATTTTTTTACACCAGAAGTACATAAACATTAATTAATCAACTACATGGTGTAACAATTCTCACCACTACATATTCCCCTCAAAACAATAGAAACAGTAAACATGGAATGTTGTACTTGTTGATATAAGCTCTCCAACTTCAGCATGAAAATGCAGCCGGGCCAAACAGGTGAGAAGTTGGTTATCAATAGTCCTGGGCTGAATGTCTAACCTTTCCTCCGGTCAACACCCTGAATTCCCCACCACCACCCGCATACTCACAATTTCTTACTTTTAAGCAAAAGTAGCCTGCTTAGAACTAAAAAGACCCATAAGGACATGAAGTAATATTTTCACTATTTGAACTTCAAATATTTGGTTTTAATGTGTTTTGAAGTAAAATATTTCACTCACAGATCTCTAAACCAGTGTTTGGCCCAAATTCCCAAATATTTTTGGCAAGTTACCATGCACTTGACCATAAATTTTGGGAGAAATGCCCAACTTTAAAAAATATGATTTATACCTTATAAGTTCTAAAAATTATTTTAAATATCCATAAATTTGTATTATCACTTTATAATGAACATGTTCTGTGAAAAACCATGACAATGAGTACAATTAATATGAATCTGCAAAAAAAGGAAGAAAATAAAAGGAAAATGCCATTCAATTGTATAGGGAAACTACTATTACTACTTGTAATTGGAAGTAACTTGGAAGAGCAACCTCAGATAAAAATTGTATAAAGGAAGTATAATCATATAAATTTTGTACAACAAAGTAGGACTAAAATTTATTCCAAAACTATAAATGATGGGCGTTTTTACAAAATATAAAAGTTTGGGGTAATTTTTAAATTTTTTACAAATTCTAAACTAGTATTTGGGAACTTGGATATTTGCCAAGTAATGGCAACTTGTATGGACAAACACTAGCTTTCCAAGTTTTTTTCTAAATATATTTGGAATATTTGTGGCCAAACGGTACCTAACTTTCACAAAATCCTTTTTGAATGAAGTTCAAATCTAGCATTTTTTAACCAATTTCAACATCAACTCAAGTATTGTCCAAACACCTACTAAACCACAAATGAACAGTGACAATTAGACTGACTTAGGTCTCAATTAACAAATCTTACAAAAATCAAAGAACATATACATCATGCACAAAATTCAAACTTGGGAAATTTTAATAGTAAAAAACAAAATAAGTGGATCACAACCATTCCGAAGCAAGAACAAGAAAGTATAGACCAGGAGATCAAATTCTAAGGAATGCCCAAAAGTAGAACACAGAACTGGAATGGACCTAAAGCAATTAGATCCCAACTGATATAGAACGATGTTGTATTGCATCCATCTATTTCTGCTGTTAGCCAGCGACAAGTGAGCAAAAGCCAGCCCCAAGACGCGAAGGCACAATGGCATTATTAGGTGTACAACTCTTAGGGTATATTATATAGCAGTACAACCTTGAAGCAGTTTGCTGCAGGACTGGCCACCTAATCACTTTGTCAGATCACATAGTTAAGGAAATGTGCCATAAAATACTAAAATCACACTCCCTCTCGTTCAATTAGTCACTAAAAACAAGGAGATGTAGAATGCACTCACATTTTTTTGTGAGAGAACTCTTCAACTTTCCATTTTCCTCATGTAGGATAAGTGAAAGTCGCATTGGTACACATGTCTATCTCCAAAATTCCTCTCCTTACTGCAAATTCTATAGTTATTAAAAGAAACCAGAAGGCCCTTCCAGCTGCGTTAATTTGTAGTTTTTGACAACATATTGTTCCACTCCATACCAAAAGTCAATACCAAACACTTAAATAAAGTCGCTTTAATGTCGGTCCCAGCTTTGGTTTAAAAGGATTATTAGCAACATCTTTAGCTCTTTCCCCAAGCCACACAAATAATAAAATCAAGTTATTTGAAATGGAAAAAATGGCATCTTACAGGATCGGTTACAAATCAAGCTAAATATTAAAATTTGGATTCATAAAACACACCTGAAGACGTGTCTTCACAACCCAGAGAGGATTTGTTGCAATTGTGGTTGCAGCTCCAGCACCAGAAGCAGCTAACATGTTTGCACCTATCGAAAGTTGACTTCCGTCTACAACAACCACCAAATGGAAGTATTTACCACTAAATACAATATAGTTTATCGAAAATTAATTTGAAAAGCTAATCAGTCAATGGAATAGCATCTTTGAGGAAAGGACATCTACTGACCATCAGAGCCAAGAAAGCTTTTCAGCTGATCATATATAGTAAAATACACCTGCAGAAGAGGAAAGCATGTTGGAGATCATTCTTTATATAAATTTAAATACTTCTCTATGAAATTGAGGAAGTCATGACCAAATCTTAAAAACTAAGTGCATAAGCATGATAATGTAATAAGAATTGAAGCACACAGCTTCAATTTTAATTAGTGGAAGAGAAACAATAAGCCTCCCTTTGTCACCATGAACAGCCAACACTTCAAGTTGACTAAATCATATGCTGATATGCAAGGAATACAGTACAACTTTCAGAAAGATCTCATCGTTGGAACTAAATAGAACTCAAGTGATTCAGACACATTCGGAGAGTGGTCGAATTTGCTTTACCCAATCCATTTTCCCGTACAAACAAAAATGAATGGGACACAGATTATGACTAGAAGCAAAAGAATAAGAAACGACAAAACTACCATCATTTCTTAGAGGACGCCTTTCTGTGAAAACAGTTTGATCCTTTTTTTCCTACTTCCGCATCCCCTCCTACTTCTACTGCTCTCCACTGTTTTTGCAACTTAAGCCTAATTTCTGAAACTTTAGTATAAGTAGGTTGCTCTCCACTGTTTTTGCAACTTAAGCCTAATTTCTGGAACTTTAGTATAAGTAGCATTAACAGTAATCTTTTACAGGAAAAGAGTGTTCTTTTAGGTACGCTACAACACCAGAAGTATAATGCACTTAATATATACTAGATGTTAGTACAGCCTGTGCTTTTGTAAGTAAATCAATCAATCAATCAACCCAAGCTAGTTAGGATTGGCAATATGAATCTTCTAGAGAACTTCACTTTATAAGTAAGCAAAATTTTTATTTATAACAAAGCCAAGCACTAAGATAGTGTTGGACATAACTATGCCTGAGCGAGGTGAAGCTAGAGGAAACTCGGGTGGAGGCCCGCAATGATACTTAGAAAAAAGGGTAGCTCGGTGCACTAAAGCTCCCGTTGTGCGCAGGGTCCGGGGAAGGGTCTATCGTACGCAGTCTTACCTTGCATTTCTACCAGAGGCTATTTTCAAAGTTGGAACCTGTGACCTCTTGCTCGCATGGCAACAACTTTACCAGTTACTCCAGGGCCCATAATGATACTGACAAGCAAATTGTTCTCTCCCACTAACATTGTCTATTCAAGTTTTTAAAAAAACTATTGAAATATATTGTAGTATCCTCTTCATAGACATTTTGTTAAGTTCACCAAAACACTAACAAGCTAGGATATTCATGCTTTAGACTACAACAGCAAGATGTAGTTTTACCCCTCGAAGCATCATGAATCCTTTCTTTCCACATCAACTCATAGAATGTTTCCCCAAATCTTCGTCAATTCCTTTTTCATCTCATATCCTATCCAGGCCCAAAATACTTCTTCGACTATCTGTCATATTATCCATTTCTTCCTTAAATTGTCTAAAAACATGTTACACAGTTGAGTTGCAAACTGGCAATACAGGAGGAGGTGCTTATTGTCTTTATCTCCTTACACACATGGTTTCTATCGCTCTGCATACCATTTCCTCATAGTTGTAAGTGAGAAAGGCTTCATTTACTATCACCAAACTGAAGCATGGAACCTTATAGGAATGTAATAGCCCACTTATTTTTTTGAGGCATTTTGGACACAAAGAAAAGAGAGAAACTGAAAGAAAAAGAGTTAAAAAAGATAATGCGGTCCAAAAACTAGAAGGATGCAATGGGATAAAGCCCATCAATTATGCTACCTATATGCTTCAAAAGAAGCTTTATGGAACACAGCAAATAGCTTCACCCTTCAAGTGAAGCCAATAAACGAGGATCAGAACTGAGTAAACTGGGAAAGAACAAGAATGAAGAAAATCTTCAACCCAATCACCTAGCCACCTCAAGATAAATATGTATGGGAATTAATTTTAATACTTCAATTAGTGTATCAATCAAGAACACACGATATTCAGCCTACAATTACTCCATCTATGAAGCTAGATGATATTTGTGGTGGAGAGGTTGAAATAGATAAACCTTAAGTTCTTCCATTAATGAAGTTCGTCAGGAGAATGAGGAAGATGATATAATACTTAAATGGGTGTCGATTATTATGATTTGGCGTGGCGTTAATGATAATTTTAAGGGCCTAATTATTTTTTTAAGAAGTGGTAATTTTAAGGGCCGAATTTTAACCCATTAAATAAGGAAATTAGGATGGATGTGGAACCTAATCGGTTAAACTAGCTAAGTTGAATTCATTTCTTTTGACAATTGGCAAGTACAGTTCTGACAGATTAGCTAAGTTGAATTCATTTGTACTAGATTATGGGATTGAGTTGAGTTAATGTGTATTTTAGATTGCATTTGTGAATCGAGGTCTTATCAACCAATTACCAAAAGAAATAACACCAAGTTAACATGCAGAAGAACAACAACAACATACCCAGTGGAATCCCACAATTGAAGACCCTCGTCTCAAAATTATCAAGCCTCAAAAACAGAAGATGCTAGATATGAATAAAGAAAACAAACTTAAGAGAAAGCCAATGATTATATATATATATATATAAATACAATAAAAGTAACAAATATACGCTAGACAATAACAACGCAAGATATAAAGACACGACTAATCCTACTAACCTACTATATCACAAGGCAAGTTAACATGCAGAAGCTAAGATAAAAAGTCAGTCTAATATCAGCAACAAGGAGATGGAACAAAAGCTAGTAATATCCACTAGGTTCTACATTTATCTTTCCAAACTGCCCATCCTTGTAGCTATCCATTATTTTTTCTGATAAGATAAAGGTTTTCCTCGTAGCTACCCATAACAACCAGATTCTTTAGCACGAAGCACATATTAAACAGCCTTTGATCTATACATAACAGAAGTTAGTGCTATGCTAAAGTTAGAATTATAAAATAATCTGACTCACCGCCCAGTTTGGAAGTAATGCTAGCACTGTTGGGGAAAGCCCTCTGTACATTCCACGCAACCCCTCCTTTTGAAATATATGCTCCAAGCTCCCAACTATAAGACTACCTGATTAGAAGAAGAAACAAAGTCAACTACCGCTGATACAGTCACCATGTAAAGTTTTGCTTCTCAAATCATTTTTTCATATGTTTAACTTTTAAGTGTAACTTGATGATAGATAATTATCTGTCCCAATATAAGAATGCATGAGTAAGCATCAGTGGTGGATTTACAATGTTAGCAATGACTGCTTTCCATCCAAACTACAAATTAGTAGAACCATTTGGTAAAATATACACTTATGCTGAATCTACCCCTATTGCCACAAAGCAGTGGGTTAAAAATCTGAATAGTGTATAGCAAGTAGACAACACAATCAAATAGAAAGCAGCTTAGTGGGAGATTTAAGAACCTCCAGTACATCAAGAATCATTTTAACGAATCAATAAGAATAGAATAAGGCATTACCTCTAACGTTAGCATTTCCTAGCTTTGGCAGCCCATGAACCTGCAACCTAGTCTTAATAACATCTAAAGGGCACACAAATGTAGCAGCAATTACTCCTGCAACATATTAATTCCCCAAATCAGAGCAAACCCTTGGATCATGTGTCAAAAGATCAATCATATCCATATATACTTCAAGCAAATCGATAAGGGTAACAAAGACCCTATTTCTTCCTTAAAATCTTTCCTAGAAATCAAAAAGATAAGCCCTATTTATTTCTTAAAATCTTACCAGCAGCGGCACCAGCACCAGCATTGCAAAGTACCCCTTTGGGAGTAGGGCCATGAGTAGCATCAGCAGCCATTGCTAAATCTAAAGAAAACAGCTGCAGAGATATCAAAGACTCGAACTTGATTCTTGAGGTCCTCTCTTGAGAGGGCGATCGCACAAAACCACAGTCGCATGGCCAGTGGGTATAACTCCAAATAAGCAAATTCAACAACCCACTCACCCAATAATTCAAGATTGAATTGCCCCCGCTGCCAAATTTTCCTTCCAAAAACTACTAAAGGAGCAATTCAAGATTCGATTTTTTCTTCAAAAAAGGGGTTTTGGGTGCGATCAGATCAAGAATCGAAAATCGCCATAATAGTTGGACAAATTTGGCAGCTGTTGAGAGAGGGATGTGGTCAGAAATTTAGCCTTCAAATAGTACCACCTCCCTCGCACGCTTGCAGTGTCATCAACCACAGAAAATCACTCAGATGGGTCCTCCAAAGCTCACTTCATTGGGATAAGAAAAGGCACATATTTTCTTTTTTCCAAAATTATTATTTTGCACTTTGTTGTCTGGCTGCTTGCTTTTACACCAACCATGTGACTTTTGATTTCATTATAATTTTATATGTTGCCAAATCTTTTCTTAATTACCTAATCTGAGATAACAATAAAAATGGATTGTATTATAATAGTAGGTTTAAAATACTATTTTCTTTCTAATTTGAGCAATTTTGATCCTCTAAGTTAGTCACATCAGTATCTTTTATTATTTTGTGATTATGGGAGAGATTAGGAGTGGTCTTTGTGACAAACAAGATGAGAAAAGCGAGATTGAGATAGTTTGAATATGTGCAGAGGAGGAGTGTTGATGATTTTGTTAGGAGGTGCAAGAGGTTGGACTTTAGGGGTTACGCAGAAGGGTAGAGGTAAATCAAAAAAGTATTTGGGAGAGGTGATTAGACGTACAGGATATGATGTAACTTCATATCACCGAGGACATGACTTTATATATAAAGGAATTGAGATCGCGTATTAAGATAGAAGGTTAATAGGCTAGTAGGGGTGGAATGTTGTTTTGTCTTGTGATGTAGTAGGTTAGTAAGATTAATCGTGTCTTTATATATTGGGTTGCTCTGTCATTTATTTTGCTACTTTTAGTATATTTATAAAATTATCAATTATTTTTCATTCTAATTGTTAGTCTGTATATAGTATTTTTTTGCTTTTGGGTTGTGATGGATATATTGATGGTGATGGATAAGCTATTACACATAAAAGAAATAATAAAAATGAAATATAAATTAGAAGAAAACTTCAATATCATGTCATTTGTTAAAAGAGGTAATGATTTAAAATTTAAGTTAAACACTTTCACCTCTGTTGAATAAGTTTTTATCGAATATTCAGATTAAAATTTTATTTTTTGGTTTAAATTCAAAAAAATATTTTGTAATATGAATTTAAAAGTAAAAAGTAAAATCATAAATTCAACTTTATAAAAAG
>JBCEWC010008567.1:0-19807 GCA_038996855.1 Solanum aculeatissimum | reverse complement strand
AATTTAAAAGGGTTAGGGTTCTTAGGATCTTCAAGGATGAAAGAGGATCCTTGAATCAAGTCCCACATACCTTAATTACACCAACTAATAAACAAGATCAAACTTAATCAAGTCTTCTTCCCCAAATTTGTACAAGCTAGCTTCAATGGAGGCCAAGAGAGTATTAGGATCTTAAGAGAGTGTATAGGAGAGTTTGAATGGATGAATAAGGGTGTGGGGAATGTTTTAGGTGTTTAGGAGACCGTAGGGGACCAAAAAGGGGCTTAGGGAAATGTTAAATCAGGAAAATACCACTAATAAAATGAAGGGACACAGTGCCTAAACGGCTGCTACAGTGCCGTTCAACAGTGAACGGTCCGTTCACCCTGCCGTTAACCCTTCCTTAGCTAAATTTTGTAATGCGAACTTTCAGAGGACTTTCTTTAACACTTCACGAACTACTTGACGGACCGGTTTAGGTGTGACTGTCCGTGTAAGGCCCCTTAAAACCATACTTGGCCTCAAAATTATCAGCCTTGGCTTTTCCAAGCTACTGCCTTACTTCACGAGGCAGTACACGAGCCGTTTGATGTCAAATGGACCGTCCAAGATCCATTGACTTAGACTTGGCTTAGGGGTGGTTACAGGCCACCCCTAGCTCACTTGAACACTTGAAGATACCCTAGACGATCCTTGAAAAGTTTCACGGCCCGTGTCAATGTCCTTGGCCACTTTTCTGAGCCTATCTCCAATGGCTTCCGAATTTCAGATAGTTTCACTGTTTGGGTATATCTCCCTCATCCGATCTCTAAATTGAGTGAAACTAGTTGTGTTGCAAGTCTAACTCAAAAAGCTTCAATTTTATAGTTTGTAGCGCACATGGTTCATCCCATATCAAAAGTTATGACTGTTTGAAGTACACTACCAAAACTGTCCCTCTAGGCTACTAACTAGCTCAATTTGCATTCGGCCACTTAAACTCAACCCATGGCTACAACAATTCAACCATGACTTGTAGTACATCATAGAATGCCAACCATAAGTAGATTTTGAAAATTTTCGGGTTGTTACACCCTCGAAACTTTGTCATAGGCCTTGTCAAGGTCAATGAACACCATATGAAGGTCTCTCTTTCCCTCCCTATGTTTCTCCACTAATATTTGAACAAGATGGATTGCTTCAGTAGTCGACTACACCGACATGAGTCTGAATTGATTCTCTTAAATAGACACTCATTTTCTTTCTCTCATCTCCTCCACTCTCTCGCAAGCCTTCATAGTATGTCTTAGCAACTTGATACCCCTTTTATTTTTACAATTTTGGATATCACCCTTGTTCTTGAAAAATGGCACCAATTGTACTTCTCCATTCATCGAGAATCATAGCAGTCCTCACAATAGCATTAAACAACCTTGTTAACCACTCAATACCATTCTTGACCACATTCTTCTAAAAATCCACCGAAATCTCATCGGGTTTGATCACTCTTCTTCTATTCATCCTACTAATAGCATGTCTAACCACCTCAACTCTAAAATGCCTACAATAACTAAAATCTCTATGACTATCGGAGTGATCCAAATCACCCAACTCAATGTATCTATCCTCTTTTTCATTTAAGAGTTTATGAAAGTAAACTTGCCACGTTAGCTAAATGGAAGTTCATCCACCAACACCTCACCCTCTTCATCCTTAATGTACTTCACCTGTTCTAAGTCACAAGCTTTTCTCTGTCTCACTTTCGTGAGCCTATACAATCTCTTGTAAATGAGCCTATACAATCTATTGTCCCTGCCTTTTTCATATAACTAAACATACAAGCGCTGAAACATTGTTATCTTAGCACTCGTCACTACCGTCTTCACTTTTGTCTTTGTCGTCATGTAGATATCCTTAATCCTTCGCTTTTCATCCTCATCCCTACACTCCAACCAGTTCATATATGCAATCTTCTTATCTTTCACTTTGTCTTGAACTTCTCCACTCCACCACCAATCACTTTGACGTCCACCAAAGGTGCATCTTAAAACCCCTAGTACCTCGGTAGCTACTTTTCTAATATAACCAGCAGTGGTATCCCACATGTTGTTCACATCTGTATTACTGCTCTAAGCCCCCAAATACTCAAATTATCTCCCATTTCGCGAGAAAGGACAAGAGTCAGGTCTCCCTACCAAATCCTCCGATGAGCAAAATCACCTTCTTTCTCTTACCCCTCTTAATATCTAAGTTTATCACTAGAAGCCTATGTTGTGTGGAAATATTTTCAATCAGAATAACGTTGCAATTCTTTGAAAGACTTCTATCGCTCTTCTAGAAGAGTAAGTGATTATTATGAGTCTTAGATACCATACTACGATAGGTAACCAAGTGGTTTTCCCACTTCCAAAAACATGAGTTAGCAATAACCAACTCAAATGCTTTAGCAAAGTCCAAGAGAGGCATCCCGCCCCTATTCCTCTCCCTAAAACCAAAGCCTTTATGTACATCATCAAAACCACTAGAAGTTGCATCGTTTTGCCCATTAAAATCTCCCCCAATGAAGATTTTTTCTGTGTTCGGTATACCTCTCACAACTTCATCCAAATTTTCCCAAAAGAGCTTTTTGACTTCCTCATCCAGGCCTACTTGAGGTGCATAGGCACTAACTACATTCACAATATGAATACCGACCACAAGTTTAATAGACCTCATCCTATCATTAATCCTCTTGACCTCAACTACGTACTTTCTAAGGTACTTATCTACTAGGATACCAACTCCATTTCTATCCCCAAAACTACCCGAGCACCCTAATTTAAACCCATCTACATCTCGAGCTTTGGTACCTACCTATCTGGTTTCCTTGACGCACACTATATTAATTTGTCTCCTCTTAAGACACTTCACTAGCTCTATTGGCTTCCCGTTAAATGATCCTATGTTCCACATCCCTATTCTAAATTTAAGTAAGCCCTTGTCCCTCTTACCACTACTACCCCCAGCCTCTGACCCTAACCGACGATATGACTTTAATCCGCCATCAGGCTCCAACACCACTAAATGACACTTAGATGATACACTCTCTTGATAACCACAACCCACCAATATAGAACAATACAAATTATAGTATAATTAACAATACTCCAATAGAAAAATACAAAAAGCAAAACAAAAAATAATAATCCAATAAATATACTTGCAACCTCAATATGTAACAGGCAAGAAATATATAACTAGAAAGAATATTACAAAATTAGAATATATTAAAAAATATGTAACAAGCAATAAGTATACCAAGAACTATGTAGTAGGAAACAAATAATGCAAGAAATATAAATACTTCAAGAAGAAATATATCATAAGCAAGAAGTATAACAATAACTATGTAACAACAAAGAATATTGCAAGACAGAGAAATATTTCAAGAAATATGCAAGAAGCAAGAAAAGAATATATTCAAAAAATCATAAATAGATAGGAATTTGGAATATATCACCTGGATGATAGAACAAGATGAAGCTGAATTGAAAGATGTCACTGCAAAGTTTCTGAAATACACCCAAAAAAAGGTTTATTGTCACAAAAAAGAGATCACCAGAAATTCACCGACAAAAGTTTAGTCCAGTCCGCTACCGATGGAGCCTAACTTCAAGATCGAGTGAGTGCTGGAAATACGCTGACGGTGAGAGACGGTGTACAAAAACTGTCGAGTCTTGGCTATGAATTGATTTATGTTCTGGCAGCCTAAAATTTGAGCTTGAATTTTTTCCAAATCGACGATCAAGTCGCCTACAATGTGAAGAAGAACGGCGCAGAGAAAGGCGCATCTTGGATGTTTATTTTCCTTAAATTTTGCCGAAATGAGATCACCAAAAATATGCCGCTGGAAATTGTTGGCTATTCAAATTATGCCTCAACAAAGTTAATCCCAACGAAGTGTGAAATAGTGGCGCGACAACTACTTCAAGAAATGAATTAAGGAAGCAAAAGTGGGTCAGTGGGATAATCGATAGGTCAAGAAGTTGAAAAGGAAAAAAAGAAAAAAAAAGAATCATTAAAGAAAATAATTTCATTGGGCTTACACTGGATAAAAATAAGATGGAAAGCACTATTTAAAAGCTTTCCAACTAGGGGAAATTCTATTCTCATCTTCTTAGGAAAATCTAAGGCAAAGAAAAGAAGTCAACAAGTTCTATGACAAGCTATAGGAAACTAAACATTGATGGTAGTTGCTCCGATGGTCAAAGTCGATAAGGGACAAAAAAGGGATACTTCATCCATAGCTACTACAACCTTATTGTAAATAGCACGAGCAACAGAACAAAAGCAAAAGATTTTATTCGATAGTCTAAAATGGTGCCCAAGCAAATCAATACTCTTCCCATTTCCCTTTGTTCACCACAAGTCCCAAAAAATGGTTATAACTAGAAATTTCTTAATAATTAACTCCTTATAGTTATCACCAAACCATCTCAACAAGGAAACTCAATGTTAATGAACAAGAACTAGATAACCATCCCCAAGTCATTATTTATTCCTTAAATAGAAACAATAAACAACATTAACCATCCAAACTCTATGCCAGAAGGCCTAGGCATGAAACTTCCTATCAATCCACAAAAAATATCATACAATTGGAAACATGTTAAAACTACTCAGTTAAACTTATCCTACTTGAGTACCAAGCAATTGCTGCAGAAGTGTAATCATGAACTTTGAATCATTTTGTGAAGTTTAGCTTGTTCTCTATCTAAAATAATAACTTTAAATATAATAATCAATGAATAGGCCTAAATATACTCGGATTATAACTCAATTCCAACCCTAGGTCAATTTCATGATCATGCCTCCCAAACTAGGGTTTTATTACCATTAACTCAAGTCAAAATCCTCCTCTAAGATTTTCACCGAAGATTCTTAAATGTAAAATCAAATTACAAGTTATAGAAGTAATTAATTTATCTTTATCAAAGAGAACAATGAAAAAAAGATGCAAAATACCCTAGGTCACTTTAGCAGTTCCCTGAAAAGGTAAGCCAAATAATGATCGATCTGTTCAACCTTGATGATTTAACGTTAGCCATATAATCCAATTCCCTTTGATAATTTTTTAACTACCTCCCTAATTAGGTCATTATAAGCAGATCTGACACATTATCCTTTGATTTTGTATAGTCAATTGTGATAATTCTACTAAAAGGTAGTTGTATAATAGTATTATGTCTTTATTGTATGTGACAAGACTTACTATTATACATAATGCTCCTAGCCTCTTTTCTATTGTTGTTTGACTATCGTAATGTATGCATATATGAGCCATTAAATTAGGCCAAATAAAATATCTTCTAAAAAATTTCAAAGCCATTCAACTTTTTCACCAGTCTTTTCTAAAGCTATGAAACTTAGACTCCTGTTCATTGTAGAGCGGCCATGTAATAACCCTTATTTTTAATACAGGATTAATTAGTAATTTTAACCACTAATAATTTTTATTAAAAGAATTTAAAAAAAGAAGGAAGAAGCGTTTAAAAAACCTTTTTTTCCTGCTTTGTCGCGCTTCAATGGAAAAAATTAGGGCAGATTCGGATGTGGACCCTAGTTTCACCCACTTTAACCGCAATTGATGTATTTTTCCTCATTTCATTAGATATTATAGTAAAAACAACCGTATTTACATTGTGATTCATATTTTCATAGTTGAGAGGCATTTGTAAGTGATCATGAGAGGTAAAGCTTATGTGGACTGATCTGGTACACATGGATTCACCTTCCACGTATGCTAGGCTTTCTCTTTCTTCTAACTGAGTAGAAATATGTGGTATGTGGTTGTGTATAGTTGTGATTTCCTAAGTACATGCTAGATATGATTATGTGGGCTGATGATTACTGTAGTAAGTATTTTACTATATGTAATCATTATACCATCTTGGTTGTTGCCTTGTTAGTGAGAGCCTGTTGTGGTTTAAAAGTTCTGAGTAAGATATATATATGTTGTTGAGGCAAGAATTCATCGTCTGGATTTTGTATTCCCAATATCTATTATATTAGGTAGAGTTAATGTTGTGTGGGTTATAAACATTTATATGAAGGGTTGTAAAGGAGAGATAGAGTGCGACTAGGGTAAGTTAAGCATTGATTCTACCTATGTACGTATATTTCTCTATTTAACAATTGATTTTTTCTGTTGGGCTTACTAATATTAATCCTTCCCTTCTTCCTGATATGCTTCTAGTTATTGGATACTTATGCGATAATTATATCCATTTTAAGGTTCTCCCTCCCTCAAACTGTGTTGAAATGTGTGATATACATCCGTATGTGTTGAGGTTACTAAGTATGGGCTATACCGGATGAAATGGACTTGTGACCATTGTTTTGAGTACTGTAATAGCCTTAATTGATATACTGGTTGGGATTTAGCACCATTAAACTATGAAGGAGCTTAGTAAACGCTAAAAGAAAATTTTTTCCACGTGACTTGTACGTATACTTAACTTAATACTTTTCTACTGGTGTGCATAGCCTGATGCTACCGATATACGATACTTGTGAGGCTGGCTGTTGATAGGATTCAATGTTACATACTTAGACCGATGGATATGGTCCCATTCAAACTTATTGTTCTTGATACTTGTTGTACTTAACAACTAGATTGTCCATCGTTAGTCTAGATACCTGTGGTGGGCTTGAGTGTGATGTGCTTGTCTATGGTTAGATTGGATCTTATACTGCTTTTGTTGACATATATGCCAACTTGGCCACTGGTATATGTGTTAAAGTTATTTGGTACTAGGGGAAACATACTATATTCTGGGAAGTTAATATCGGGTGTGCTCCTGACTAGGCCCATTGTCATATTGCACAATAACGCTAAAACCTTGGTTATTTAGCGACAGGGGTGTGATTTTGCTAGTGAGAAACACGATATACCCTAGGAAATTCATTGGGTTATCTGGGTTATATGGACTTTGTGTGCATGGATCAACTGATTGGTCTACCATCTTATTCTAGAAATTTATCACATTTACCAGCAGGCTGGTATATTATTGCCCTAATGGGTTATCACTATTGTTAGCTAGGCTATTGCTGCAGTCCTTGATAGGTGGGAATTTTGTGTGCATTGCTCAACTGGTTCACCGTCCATTTTTTTGGGGACTTATCACATTCTCCAGTTGGACCTATACTTTTTCCCTAGTTATGTATCACACTTATCATCTGGGTTGGCATTGTGGTTTTGGATATGCGGAATACTTTAGGTTACCTATTGTTTATGGGCATAACCCTAGGCTTAAGCCATTGTTGCCCTTAACTTACTTTACGCAAGGCCTGTACAACTATATACATACATAACATGACTTGCGAAGCCCACAGGATTGAGTGTTGCAGACCAACATAATACATATACATTCCAAGATTGGGTTACTCATTCTATTGTGATGGGGGATTCATCCCATCACATTCTAGGAACGGGTGTCTCATTCCTTCACTACGGGGGATTCTTCCTATCCGCTCTATATGTATGTACCTATATTAGGTGACACACATAAAAATGATACACAGGACTGGGGGTGACATTCTGACACGAGATCAGGAGGTCGGGTGCCATGAGTCAGCATAGTATACTATTTTTACTCAATTTTGTCAATATACTTATCTACATCCTAGTTGTGTGTGGGTGTACCTTCTGGTCTTATAGGGGATAAGTTGACATTCATGCATAGATACTAAGGCCTTACATTCATGTATAACACCATACGTTGGCTGTGTGATATAGTTATGGGTGGTCTTTGTCAGTTTGTTTTAGTGTACACTATTAGGTCCTATTAAGTTGGTACCTTTTGGTTCTAATTAGTTGGTTCTTCTAGTTTTGCTCTATTGATCACTCTTGATGTTGCATGCATAGCTGACACTTGACTTACAGGTCCCATCAATCGATATTATTGCACATTGGTTGGGTTATTCTGTTGGGGTTCTATGATTCTTTGGACATGCTTATCTTTGGACTTAAGAGAAGATAGTTCACACTCAGTATTGTATATACTTATTCTTGTTGTATTTATTGTACTTGATTCAGTTGGTTGATGATGCCTACTAGGTGCCTTTCTCTGGTGCTCACCCCTATATTTCTACATCTACTTAAGGTGCAGGTCCAAGTACAGGTTGTGAGCGTTAGGAGATTGGTAGTCACTACAGGAGATATTTAATGCGCATCAATAGATTTTTGGGTCATCTTTTGTATTTAGACATTGGCCTTGTACATTATAGTTTGGGCTTGTATATATAGGAGCTCATTCTGGATTACATTTATGGCTAAAGATATATTTTCTTACTCTTGTTTTGAGTCTATAATAGCTTTGTACATTAGACTTCTAGGTCCTGGGTAGATTGTGTTGGGTGTATTTATATATTGTTAGTAGTTTTATGATTAGTGATTTAGGACAAGTACCGTGGGTGTTGGGTTGGATTGCCTATAGGCGCGATCTAATATGCACCATCATGACCTAAAAGGTGGGGTCATGACAAGGTGGTACCAATGTTATAGGTTCATGGGTCCTATCTGTACAGAGCTGCCATCTAGTAGAGTCTTGTGGATGGATGCGAAGATGTCCATAACCTATCTTTGAAGCACTATAGGATGCTTAGGGAACTCTCTTGTTGTTGATTCCATTTGTTTAATATGGTTTGTTGACCTTCTGAATCTAGTAGTTTCATTATTTCCTTATATATGTCATGCAGGAGTTGAACTCCAGGCAGAGGTTAGGCTGTGTTGTTAGTCCCTTAGAGGGAGCAACCCCTAGACCCCTTGGAGCAGAGATACGATGCCCCAACTCCCTCATAGCTGGAGGCACTATTTCCTCCATAGGCCCCAACCGCTTTTGTGATTATACCAAAGGTACATGCGACTCTTAGGAAGTTAATAATTATAGTTCGAACCAGTCATCCACGCCCAGTTCCTTCCACATAGGTCCCAGTCAGATACGTCTGTTCTAGTAAGTAGTTAGTCGTGAGGCCCAAGGGTACATCGACAAATGAGTGTGGCATGAGAGAGTTTTTAGTGGATGCCAATATGGATTCAAAGGATTAAGGGAAAAACTTCTATCAAGGTTTCAAGCAGAGCCATTTTATGTAGCCGATCAAAGCTCTAAGGATTCAAAGCCTAGTGACACCGGCTGCCATAATCGACGTAATAGAGCTCGAGCTTACCCAGGATATTATAATTGTGGAGCATTAGACCACTGGTCCATAGAGTGCGCAGAGCATAAAACCGCTTACATAGCTTTGTAGGCCACCAGATTGTCGGCTCTATCGACCATTAGGGCTAGTAGGCCAAATTTGGGTCGTAGAGGCGATCGATATGAAAATAGGAAGGATCAATGGAGTTTTTGACAGGACTAGCAAGGTCGCGAGGGTATTATTAGAGGTGGTGGAGCTGGTGGTTGAGGCGTTATCAGAGATAGAGGATATCAAGGCCAATCTTACATAACTTCAATATAGTTAAAGGACGAGGTATCAGAAGAGTCTACCTACAGGTATTATTATTTTATGCCAGTAGCTAACTTCAACTTTATTTGATCTGAGTTTTACCTTGTTATAGGTATTTGTTTATTTTGCTGCTTGCTAGGGTATGCGTTCTGAGTCTTTTTTGTCCCAGATTTGGGTATGTACTCTAGTGGGGGATTTTTTAATGGGGAATAAGGTGTGCAGGTCATGTATGGTTACTCTTCAGAGTTATGATATTTGGGCAAACTTAACATCGTTGATGGGCTTCATTTTGATATTATCCTAGGTATGGATTGGTTAGCCTCTCACCATTTCGTGATAGATGATTATGCTGGGACTTTTACCCTGGCTATAGTGGATATTTCTCTAGTAGTGTGGCCGAGATCTATAATCGTATATCGACTAGTATTATATTCTAAATTCAAGCTAAAGAATTACTAGCTGATTGTGTGGCATACTTAGCCCATGTATTTGATGTGACCGCTGAGGCCCTACTGTGAGGACGAATCCAATAGTTGTGAGTCTTAGTTATGTTTCCTGTTGAGTTACCAGATTACTGTCATAGAGAGATGTTGATTTTACCATAGAGGTCAGATTACCATCAGTGGAGGATCAGGGCAGAGGATACCTATCCTGTTGCATTCCTGTTACATTTTGGTTGATTGATCTAGTGGGATGAGTGATTGACTTGTGAGGACCCCGTAGAGACTTCTCATTATTAGCTTGGAGTACATATCTTTGTGTTTAAGGTGGGAGTCCCGACATGTTTGAGGCTGGTGATAGAGTATTTTTTCAGGTATTGCCTCTAAAATGGGGTAATGGGGTTAGCTGACAGAGTAAGCTTAGCTCGGGATAGATTGGGCCATCAAAGATTCCGAGGCGAGTTTAGCCTCCTGCATAAGAGTTAGTTGAGTCGCCAGTACATTCTATTATTGAGTCTATCGTTTAGGTATCAATGTTGAATTATTATATTCGGACATGTTGCATGTGTTTCAGTAGAATTCAGTTAAGTTAAATGACTATTTGATTTTGTTAAGGATCCGGGAACTTTTCTAGCTAGAGGTGTCGGGCAGTGGTGTTTCTGGGTTGTACAGGTAGTTAACATATAGTGGTGACATCGAATAATTGAGGAGGCTACCTAAGGGTGAGAGACGTACATGCGGGGATTCACCCCAGGTTATTTGAGTCTTCAGATATGCCTTTACCCTTACTTTCACGGACAAAAGTACTATTAGTGGGGATATTGTAATGACCCTCAAGGTCAATTCTGCGTTTTGTGATTATTTCATCATTTTGAGCTTGTGCATAGTGACCCTGGGCCATTTTTTTCTTGTAGATACTATTGCTGTTTTATTGGGTGAATTAGTTGAGATTTATAGAAATTTTTTAAGGTGAACGAGAGAGTATAGTTGTAAAATGAGTTTTCTGGAAATGATCGAAAACTTCGTGTATCTTAAGAACGGTGAGTTGAGACTCTTAATATGTCATATATGGTTATGATTCTAGTAAGAGAGACTCTATCAGTTGATATAGTGTCTGGAGATTGTGCTATATCTATGAAGGGCAAGGACATAATAGTTTCTCTATCATAGTTGTCGCTATCTAACTTTGATGTAATTGTGGGCATGGATTAGTTAGCATCATGTTATGGTTTGGTTGATTGTTATGCTAAACTTGTACATTTTAATTTCCCTAAAAAACCATATTTAGTGTTGAAAGGTATGACTCCATTGACATGGGGAAATATAATATCTTATGTAAAGGCACACCAAATTATTAATCATGGGTGATTTGGTTTTATTGCTACTATCCATGATACTCGAGGGGAGGATGTTACTATCGATCGCATTTCAGTTATGCGATGTCATGCCCCAAGCTTAGGGCCTAGATGTGACACGATGAATAGAAACCTGAAGCTAACCCAAACAAGCCACTTAGTGTATTGTTTGCACATCCTTGGTTGTGAAAGCATAAATAAACATCAAGCAAATAATTTATAAGTGAATAGGGACTTTGGACTCATGCTATGGGGACAAAAGAGGGAAAAGGATTTTCATGAATCACATAGCAAGCAGTAACTAAGGGGAGGGTAAGTATGATTCAAGCTATGGGAATGTGGGGACTTAGGATCTTCATCATCATGTCATCATCATAACATAAGACATAAGCATAGCCTCCATAAGCATCAAACATAACAAGCTCAGACATAGACTTTGCATCACGTCCAACAATGTCTTTAAGTCATAGATAGGATGGGGGCTAAAACATATCTTAGTCTCACCCTCAACATAAAATACATAAGATAGACATAACGTAAAGTAGGTAGATATAAGGTAGTTCTTGTCCTTGGAATAACGGACTCACCACAAACATAATCTCACAAATCCAATCTAGTGGAGAAGAGGTGAATGAGGAAAGTCTTTGATCCGTACATAGTTAGATCATGTAGGCAAAAAGTATGCGTTAGTACGTTTGAATGTACTAAGTATGTAGGCATGCAATGCATATGACCATGGTAAACCTGCATTTCAATGATAGATGACAAGGGCGCGCGCGCGCGCGCGCGCACACACACACACACACACACATATATATAAGAGATTATATAGAAAAGAATACCATATCAAGATATCTTAGATCATGATTCATGAATGTCATAGTATATAAACATAGTAGTGATGGGACCTTAACCGTCATGTAAGACAATGGGAGCTATTAAATGGTATCCTGATGTTTTCTCTACATCGAAGAAAAGGGGAAGTCACTTGCCAAGGTGAACATCCATAATGCCTGAGTGGATCCACTAAAGCTACATAATTGACCAAGCCTCTACTAACGGGTGGTCCATCTAGGAATCAAGCCTCATCTAATGGATAATCCCTCTAATGAGTCAACCGTATCTAACAGGTGACCCTTCTAAGGATTCAACCTCCGCTAACGGTTGATCCTTTAATCTATAATGGGACGTAGTTATGGGACAATGAGATTCACCTCCAACGGGTCATGCCTCAACTAAGGGAATAAACCTCAATCTCAAGGTCCTCTCGGTTCTAAGTCATTATCTCAAGGGAATACATATCTATATACATGCTTAAAATAGGATCATAAGTCATTTCAAATCATAAACACGCATACTTAGGCTTAAAGGTCAAATCATACTTCATAGTCATGCGTACCTAGGATTAAAAAGCCAAATCAAATCATAATCATACATGCTTGGGCTCAAAGGCCAAATTATACTTCATTTCATACTTTCCAACATAGGAATAGCCCATTCATACTTGTATATGATGGTGTATACACAACCATAATTGCTTAGAGCCATTTTGTAGACATTTTATTATCACATGTCATATCATAACCATACTTGCTTGAAATCGTAGCCATAATCATAATTGAGTAATAACCACATCATAAATCTCATGAAAATATGTGTTCATGCATGCATATGTCATGAGGTCAAAATCACCAATTTAGTATTAGAAATTAAAATCGGAGAAAACCCCAATTTCTTTGATTAAAAACCCCAATTTCTAAGTTACAAACACAATTTAATCAATGGTAATTGAAAACATAGGTTAGGAAAACATTACCCAATGATCTTTCCTGGAAAAACTTTGAAGATTCTTTGAAAAACGAGCTTGGAGTGTTGAAAATAGAAAAATCCACTATTTTAAAATATAACATTGTTTTAGGTATTTTAATGCTCTGCGAATCTGGATCAACACCTATGAACACGGAGGTCAGACAAGCCCAACACTTTGCAAATGCGGAGTGCCTATCCACTAATGTGGAGAAGGAACCAAATACACTCCGTGAATGCGGAGAACGCCTTCACGAAAGCGGAGGCCAAAAGACACTACACTCCACGAATGCGGAGAGTAACCTGCGAACACGGAGTACATATGTGGTTGCACCAAATATTAGCAAAACCAGCTTTAGAAATCTCAAAATAGACCCTCAAGATTCATTTGGAACCCCTTGAACACAAACAAGATGTGGAATCCTACCAAGAAGATGTTCCAAGTTCAATCGAATCATCAAAATTAGAGTTTAAGGCCTCCTTGGTCCGAAACCCGATAAAACTCTAAGAATCTTGTTAAAATTTAAAAGACCCAAACCGTCCTTGAAAACTCTGAAAATTACAATAAGATCATTTCTAAAGTTAGTTTCACCACCCAGAACCAGTGGAACTATCAAAATTTCTATTAGAACTTACAAATTCTAAATTTTTAACAAAGTCAAACTATGATCCAAAATCAACTAAAAATGTAACTTTTGGTCCAAAATGTTCATTCAATTCCAAATTCAGTTTTGTAAGACCTCCTAGACCCGATTCTACATTCTAGAGCTGATAAAATTGATAGAATTGCAGTTCAACACTTGAACAATATGTGGTCTATCTGAAAATTGACTCTTTTTAATTTTCAGATAAATAGAGGAAATGTGTGAATAGTTTTTGCGAAAATGGATAGAAAAGATTGAATAAGTTATCTTCTAAGAAATGTTATAAATCGTCTCTTTGATCTTTTGCCTACTGAAGATGCAACAAGGACTAGTATTTTATCCATTAGTTAGAGATACAATTGGGTGACGCTTCCAAATCTAGTACTGGATCATCACTTCTGCAATAAATTAACATCAATATCTCCACATGTCTTTGAACACACAATTGACAACATCCTTTTAGGGCATGTTGGAAACGTTGTGAAGTTTGATCTTGATATGCCAAGACTACAGTTGTCTGTGTGTTCAGGTATTATTAGATGGATACTTCATGCCACCACAAATGGTGTCAAGAAGCTAAAGTTTAATATGCCAATAACTATTGCTTACAAAGTGCCTTCTTATATATTTGATCATCCAACCCTGACAAAGTTGAAACTATTCAATTGTATCGCCAAACTCCCAAAATATTTTATTGGCTCTCAAAATCTTACAACACTTTGTATGGAAAATATAACCTTTGAGTCATCTACAAATATTTGTGTTATTAATGCCCCCTTATTGTCAAACTGACCTTGTCGGACTGTTATGGTACTCAACACATCAACATTGTTTCAGTTGGGTTGAAGTTCTTGTGTTACGGTGAGGATGAGTGTAATCTTTACCTAAGTTGCTTTATGAACTACAAACAATTAATATTTTTGTGTCTCAAGGTTGAAAAGTATTCAACGCTTGATGAAAGATTAACTTTGGAAAAGGTTCTTCTTAGCTTGACTGCACATCAGGAACTTATGTTGTGTTCATCTGCACTTGAGGTAAGAATCTGACGTGCATAATTGTTTTACTTCCTATCTTATTGGGATTTATTTCTTATAATCTTGTATTTGGTTCAAATCTTACGAGTGCAGGTGTACTTCCAAAGAGGCTTCATTTTACGCTCTATTGCTTGTGTCATCTACATTTAGAAATAAACTTCATTCCAATCGGCCAAACTTATTATGCATTCAAGTTGTTAAAGAATTCTCCCAATTTGAGTAAATTTGAGATTTCGGAAGAAATGATATATATATATATATATATATATATATGCATGTATATATATGTATGTATGTATGTGTATATATATATATGTATGTATGTATATATATGTATGTATGATCTATTTTGTTTTTTCACTTTATATAATAAACCATTAGGAGCTAAACTTATGTATGGTATTTATTTGACACCTTTAGGTCTATCATTCCTTTGCGACCGTTGAATAGTCCACACCACTTACTTGTGCACCGTTTAATGCATCAAATGACCTACCAGTTCACAACATCTGATCTAATAACCACCTGCTAACATTCATTTGTGGCAGTGCTTCATGACTTCTTCCCCAAAAAAAGGCACTTACCATTAATATTAACAGTAGAAATCCACTCCCTTTATCTCAATGACCGTTTAACACTATCTGTCTTTCTATTATTACTCTCCACTGTCCGTACACACTTTAAAACATAATTCCGACTTCATACATGAAAGTAGCACTATTATTATCTCCAGTTCTACTATGACTTACTATGCAAAAACTTTAAATGCACAGGAATTCCAACAATGGAGGTAAACAACACAGATCGTCCTGCACGACTAAACCCCGCAGATACAAGCCCAGGTAAAATTTAAATTACACCTTATACTACTTTGTTGCTCTCTGTACAAAACTACCTCCAATCCCCCAAGAACAGGTGCACATGCACCTCGCGCAATTGTGGATTCAATACATGAGGGAGAAGTAAGCACAACTCAAAACTGCAATTTACAGATGTATCTTACAAAATCCAATGCTAACTAAATAATTAATGCCATTCCTATGGTATGTGTACACCTATAATGTTTATCTCATATATCCCTTCTGTTATTACCCATCTAAGCATAATAAAATGTTGTCATTTCCATAATGTTCCTTGTGCACACCACTCACGGTCCAGTTTTTCTTATACTTTGGAAATCCTAGCATTAAACATTTTGCATTCTTCATTTTTTTTACTTCTCACTGCCCAATTTTTGGTAGTATGAAAATGCTCACGTTATTCTATTTGTCGTTTGCATTGGTTTACTTTATCTTTTATTTCATGAATTCTACACAACCACGAGACATCAACAAATAAACTCACTATCATTTGCATTGTTATGTTGAAATGCATAATTGTCTGTCAATCATCCATAGAAGAACTTTCTATTTTGGTAATCCTACCACAAAAATATATTTAATGTAAGTATATATCCTCCTTATCACCTCGCATGTGACTCATCAAATAGCAGATGTTCCAAAGATAAGATAATAACTTTGAAACTTCCATCCTCTACATTGTATTTCCAAAAAGTGTCACTAAAATTTTACTCTCCAAATTTGAGATTTTTACACGCATTTTGGTGTCCTAAATGTGCAGTTATTAAAGTTAGTGGAAGATCTTGAGACATCCAATGGATTGTGTTGTTAAAAAGTATAACAACTAACAAATTAGTGCACAATGCATTCACATTACTTTTGTATTGTCACTTTATTGTGAACAACTTCCCCGTTGAAGTTCTCAACGTAAAAGGGGTGTTGCAACAACCTATACGCGGAAATAATATCTCCTAAAATGAACTACAAGCTAAATTTAGTCTAGATACGTGGAAAGAATGTCTCCTAAAATGAATTACAAGCTAATTTTAGTCTAGTGGTATTATAAATATATAAAATTTGATTGTTCATGTTTTCTTTGTTGATAAGAATTTCTTTAAGAGAAGAGTTCATGAGAATTCAATATAACTTTAAGAGAAGAATTTCTTTAACAATTTTCCTTTGTTTTATTGGTTGAACTTTGTCCCATCTACTACAAGAATGTGGTGAAGGATGGCTATATGTTTTCAATATAATCAATCTACTGCAAGAATGCGGTGAAGCATTTACAAGAAAATGTTGAATGTACAACACCTAATGAAGGTAATCCGATAAAATATCTTCTCATCAAAAAGTAAACATTTGGATACAAAATCACTATCCTTACGGGATACCCTGCAGAGGAGGCTTCCATAACAATGGAGAGATGCGGTGCGTGTATCAACTTATTTATGTTTTGTCATTTACATTACCAATGACATTTAAATATCTTTTCGTTACACATTTAGTTTGGTTGATATGGATTAATCATGCTCACTATGTGGAAGAAATAATATTCAGTCTCTGCTTCACAACTTTCTACGACCAGAAGCATCACATGCGAAATTAACAGATTTCATGTGTGCTGCATAAATGGCAAGAGAAGAAGACACCAATCCACCAGAAGATGTAAAGGTTTGTTTTCCGCTTGCAGAATTTTGTAATGTACTCGTGTGATCTAACAATCTGTTACACTTTCTTCTGATTCGTACATAACCACATATTCACAATGTTATTTTTTATTCAATTGATGCAACCTTCTATCGTGAAAGCCAAAATATAGCAATGGTCGATACAAGAGGAAGATGTACAATGAACCTTGCATAAGGAAAAGCAAAGGGCGATTTAAGATGAAGTGAGAATTTCATTGCCCAAACCTATGATGGATTTTGAAATTAAATCTAGGAGTTTAATTACAAAATCCATCATAGGTCTGGGCAATGAAATTCTCACTTCATCTGACATCGCCCTTTGCTTTGTCCTTATGCAAGGTTTATTGTACATCTTCCTCTTGTATCCACTATTGCTATATTTTGGCTTCCACGATAGAAGGTTGCATAAATTGAATGAAAAGTGATATTGCGAATATGCAATTATGTACGAATCGGAAGAAAGTGTAACATATTGTTAGCTCACACGAGTACATTACAAATATCTGCAAGCGGAAAACATACCTTTACATTTTCTGGTAGATTAGTATCTTCTTCTCTTTCCTGTTTATGCAGCACACATGAAATCTGTTAATTCCCCAAGCGATGCTTCCGGACGTAGAAAGTTGTGAATCAGAGACTGAATATTATTTCTTCCACATAGTGAGCATGATTAATCCATATCAACCAAACTAAATATGTAATACAAAAAAGTATTTAAATATCATTAGTAATGTAGATGACAAAACATAAATAATTTGATACACTCACCGCATCTCTCCATTGCTATGAAAAGAACCTCTCTTGGACACCTATCAACCTCTCAAGGAAAATCACCAATGCTGATGATTATAAAATAAGAGCTAAAAAGATAGAACCAAGTCAATGATATGCAATAAGGGATCATCACATAAAAAATAAAACTCATGATCAGGCAATTATCAAAGGAAACAATTCCAGGCTGCCCTATGAGATGCTTAAGGAATACTAGGGAAAAGATATGGAAACCTCCAATTTTGATGATGAACTCACAAGATGAATCACCATCAGGTCATGCACAACCATTCCTCATAGCAAAGTAAACCAAGTGCATCATAAAATAGACTCTATGGAGGATCAAAACAATAATCTCTCTCCTCATAGAAAAGTATAATAATATCTCTCCAAGAAATCAACACCTTATTGGAGGGAGTCAATTCTTTAGTAACTACACTCAGTTACTCTCTATGGAGAATCAAAACAATCCCAATTTTACTGTTTCCAATGGTTAAAATACTGTCCTGGAATATCAAAGGTATAGGACCAAAAGGATCTCTCGAGAGATACCAAACTCTTGAATAAATTTGCTTCATGTGGACCAACGATATCAACTTAACCATCGTCCAAGATAAGGAACAAAGTGTCCATATATTAAAGTGGATCATAACATCTTCCCATCTTTATCTAAAATGCTTAGAAGAATAGATAAGAGAATTATGGGGTTGATCGATAACTACAACAACCAATACGAGTTTAGGATACAAGATGTTGGTTTAATAGGTCTAAATTTACATGGTATGATAATAGGGATTCTTCCCAAAAAATTTAGAAGAAACACGAAAGGCTCTTCACAATGCTTCAGTTATCTACCCGATACAACATGCTCATATCATGCCCCTCTCTTGGTAGATCTAATGCAGGATAACACTCAAGGAATCACATACCTCATATTTTTGAACTTCTAGGCCTATCATCCTATGTTTCTGTAGATAATTCGGAAGAGTTGGAATATCACCATCCATGGAAACCCCTTTTATGTTATTCACTAAAAAACAAAAAACACTACTAGAACTCTTAATGCATGGTCCATAGATACATTTGGCGACATCTATGAAAAGCCTAAGAGACTAAAACACTTGATGAGAAAAATATAGAAGAAATGTATTACTGATAATACTCTAGAGAACAGATATGAACTCTCCATGTACAAAGCTATTTCACCAAATAACATAAAGTTCAAGATTATGTTTTATGCAAAAAAGCAAGAGTCAAATAGTTTAATGAAGGAGATGCCAACACTGCCTACTTCTACGCGAATATTAAAACTATAGTGAATGGAGATGTGAGCTTCTATGAGATTTATTTAATTTTCTCAAGAATCTGTGAATACTAATTTTAGTGTCCTTGACTACATGGATAGTTGCAGCGTGAAAGAAGATAACCTTATGTTAGTAAGCACCCTAGAGCTTAAGCAAGTGATTGCCATTATTTTCTTTATTGATCCCAACAACTCTATAGGCCGTGATGGATGACTGAGAGGAATGTTCTACCATATGTGTTGGAGTATTGTTTCCTTGCATGCCCATAATGTTGTCAAATCTTTCTTCAAAAGAAATACCCTTACCAAATTTTATACCAACACTTGCATTGTTATGATTCCAAAGATTGATCATCCTTAAAGCTTTTCAGATATTAGACCTATAATCATCTAGTATCTGTCTTCCAAAATCCTCAGCACCATAATCTCTAGTGTTTTTCCCATGATTATTTCTAAAAATCAGAGTGGGTTCATAAAAGGGAG
>JBCEWC010008566.1:0-19808 GCA_038996855.1 Solanum aculeatissimum | reverse complement strand
AAAACAGGGTCACACGATGGAGCTACAGTGACCGTCTAATCATCACACGGTCCGTACAACTCACCGTGAAGCAACACTTAAACTCTGCTTCAGCTCAAACTTTCGGGGGACTTTATAGACCACTTCATGAGGGGGTTCACGGGACGTGTGGCTTCACAAGGACCGTGTACTGGTCCGTGGAGCCACACTTGGCCTAAGAACCAACCCACAGCTTCTGTCCAGCCCACTGCCCCACTTGACGGCCACCCACGCGGACCGTTTGAGGTCTCACGGGCCGTGGGGTGGTCCGTGATCCATGACTTGGGTTATGGGGTGGGTCCTGGCCACCCTAAGCTCACTAAACCATGTCACGGATCCCCACACGGACCGTGGACCCTCACACGGTCCGTGGTCCTGGCCTTGGGCCATTTTCAGGGCCTATTTCCAAAGTCTTCTAAATTTCAGGCAGTCTCACTATTTTGGCCATAACTTCTTCATACGAACTCCGAATCGAGTAAAACCAGTTGCGTTGCGAAGTGAACTCAAAGAGATTCAATTTTATATGTAGCAGCACGGTTCAACCCTCATCAAAAGTTATGTCTCCTCAAAGCTCACTGTCCAAACGGCCTCTCTAGGCCACCAAATGATCCGTTTTGCGTTCGGCCACTTAAACTCAACCCGTGGCTACCAAAACTCAACCATGACTACTATAACATCATACAAGACCAACCATAAGGAGTTTTCAAAAAATTTTGTGTCGTTACACATAGTCGTACGACTCTCTTTCAGAACCAAAACAGAGATCCCAGAAATAAACTTGTGCGTTCATGCACGAGGGTCAGCCACTAGCATAGGAGCATACTTTGAGAGCTTTTTAAACTTAAGGGAATATTCTCTCACAGTCATGACACCTTGTTTGAGATTGATAAACTATGTTATCTTTTCCCACCATAGTTTAAAAAGAAAGAAACAATCCATAAAAGAAATTTTGAACTCTTCCTAACCAACCTAAGTATCAACAACCCTTTCCATCACCACTACGTATACCATAACTGAGCCATATTTTTAAATTGATAAGCAGCTAACTCAGCTTTCTCCTCAGAAGTTGCCCCCATAACAGTCAACACTTTAGTGAGTTCATCAGTAAACTCCTAAGCATCCTCATCAACCTTTGAACCATAGAACTCTGGAGGATTCATCCAGGTAAAATCTCTCACTCTAGCAATCGGATTTTGAACTTGAGGGGAAGGATTGGCCTGAATGTCACTCCCTAAAAAAAGGGGAGGCATGACTAGCACTCAATATCGTCATTGACCGAGTAAGACACTGAACACACTAGTTAACCAAACTAGGGGACAAAAGATCGGGCAACATAACGTCTGGAAAACCAAGCCTGGACCATTTGGGTCATGACCTTCTTAATAGTAAACCAAGCACATCAAGATAGATAAACCAAAATGATAAAGTACTAGCTAGCCGATAAGGCTGCCACAACAGAGGTACATTCACACACTATATATATACATACCAATCCCATGAATGGAGACTAAAAGGTACCAAAAAAAAACCCAAAATAACATGTCCACAATAGTCTTTATGAGTGTCACTAACATTGCCAGGACAGGGCCCCGATTATACCCAACTGTACAATAAAAAGTATGCATCCTATGAAAGCTCCAAAAAGAGGCGGAGCTTACCAACTCACAGCTGAACCAGGCTCCCAGTGAAGGGGTCGGTCAGAGTCCCTACCTGAACCTGCACACACAAAATAAAATGCAGCGTCCCCAGTCAATGGGACGTCAGTACGAATAAACATGTACTGGTATGTAAGGCAGAAAGTAAAACCATAGACAACTGCAGTAAAAGGGTAATAGAAATACTACCTGTGACCACAACTCAAGTAACCTTAATGACTAACACTCAATTTTCTAGTGATCAAATATACATGGTATGCTCGAGTAATCGCATGTCATGAATACATATATATAGATGCAAATGTATGACATACCCAACCAAATGCTAGCAATGATGGTCCTTTCTGGGAGCTACCTGGCATCATATTTGCCAACCTATGGCCATTCGAATCATATACATATATCTAGTCAGTTGGGCAAATAGGCCCCATACCTGATTATAGCTCGAAGTCCATGCATAACGTGCAATGTATGATATGAAAACACATCATAGGCCATAACATAAATTCAGCCAATCTTGGCTCATTAGTACACTTATCCTCATAACATCATAATCATCGTCGTAACATATACATATGCCCCATGGGATCTTACATGTCGTTCAAATAAGTTTGATAACTTAACTCAGTATTTAGAATGAGGCCTTAATTCTGAAAATGTTCATAAAGGTGCTTCACATAATGCTTACACTTGGTTTCATGCTAGTTAGAAAAAAAAAGTACTTAAAAGAATCAAATGCTTTTGTAGTTTAAATAGGAGCATTATACTAGAGATTATTGAAAATCAACGTGTTACTTTCTGGGTGCTTCAATTATGGTTTTAGTATGGAAGAAGGACTTATCATGGATACTACATTCTCCTTGTAACTTATCTTTATTTTTAGTGACACCACACCAGAAAGTGTAACTCCTCAACATAAGGATAAGTGGTCAAGAAAAACCGATAAATTGATATATAAATATTGAATGTCCAGTTTGAGCGAACGAATGGAATGCCAACCTAATATCGTAATGAAGATAATTCAGCTACGATCCCAATGCCTTTTGCAGAAGGACTTTCTGGCAAAAGAATAACAAAATATCGCATTTCACATTTTAGGAATTTCCTGAATTTCGTGCTAAAAGAAAGGACGGGACTTAGCCTTAACATACCTTTCCAATGGACGTTCGAATGTCCGAAGTTCCTTCATGAAAGTTGTTCCCGACGTCTTAAACTTCGCAATGACTATATATACACAGCTTAAAAACACCTACAAATAGTCCATAGATTGGCATTAATGACCAGATTTTGCCTATAACATTTACGCGAAGAAACGTCCGTAGAACTTCGTAAAAATGATCGTACAAGAGCCCCAAAATAATTACCTAAACAAACCAGCTGCAAACACACAATGACCAGCAAGAACACCAATTTTCACAGTCCAAAAACAGCCCCCAAACACAACTAATAAGAGAGAAAAACAATCACAAAGCGTAAGGCACACATTTCTAGGCACGCGGGCAAATTGTAACGATAAAAATGGGAAGAACTTATCGAAATTGCTTATGAAAGTGGTGAGAGCGTTCTCTTCAGTTTGGGAAATGTTTTGGGATGAAATAAGTCTGTTTCCAGCATTAAAAGATCACTTTAGCCGACATCTATGTGGGCTTGACCCGACCCGACCCATGGCCCGATTTTCTGCTCGGGCAGTCATGGGAAAACTCTCATAACTTTTTATTCTGAAATCAGATTGATACGTGGTTTTGTGCATTTCAAACTAGACTCGTATACCTTCAATTTGATAGGTCATGGACCTTCTAACTCCTTATATTTTGGGAGATATGGTTTGATACATTTGACCCAATTTAAGACGGATTTCTTAAAGAAGCTTACGGTAACTTTGACCAACCTTTATCTTGCAACTTCCTTTGACTCCAAAAGTTAACATATGAACTTTGGAATATTAAAAAACCTCTTAAAAATTCATTATTATCAAATTATGCACTCTTAGTCCTATCCGAGAGGTGAAACTGAATTTAACCCTTTTGAAAAGGGCAGGGTGCCACTCGAGCTATTTCTTTAATCCCGAATGTATATTTAGGGGATTCCTTGGACTTAAAACTTTAAGTTCTTGATATTTACACTGATTTTAAGCCTTATTATCCTTAGGTTCTATCCAAAATCATATATTCCTTACATAACATGTCACACTATGTATGTTATGAAGGACGTGAAACACGGGGTCTCACACTAAATATGCATGCATATGAAAACATTAGAATAGCTAAATCATGTGGATCTTGGAAGAGTATACATGAAAAACTAACACTCCCTTCGTTCCATTTTATGAGACATTGTTTGACTTGGCATAGTGTTTAAGAAAAAAAAAAGACTGTTGAAACTTGCGGTCTAAAATCACTCTTAGATATTTGTGTGGTTGAGAATCATTTTATTAAGGGTAAAAAGAGAATTTTAAATTTAAATTATTTTCAATTAAAGTAAAGTGACATTCTTTTCGTGACGGATCATAAAGGAATGGGTGCCACATAAAATGGGACAGAGGGAGTACTATAATTAGCATGAAAACTTAACTCTGCAAAGGATAATATTTATATTGTTAGTTTTTAATCCTCCATTTATTTAATATCTTTTTATATTATATATAATATTTTTATGTTTTAACCTATATGTTTTTTAAATTTTATTTAAGTTCATTAAAATTAGTATAAGTAGAAAAATCTTTTTATAAGTTTGTTACAAAATTTAATGTTATTTTTTTATGATTATTATTTTAATATTACATGTATTAAGTACATATATATGTATGTATGTATTATGGTGCATGGATGCTTAAATTTTACTTAGTTGTTAGACATATTTTCGTAATGTATTGTTTTAACATGACCTCAATTAACACATATAAAATTTTAGCTTTGTTGACGTCATGATATTTAACCTTCGTTGCGACATTGGTGGCTTGACTCTTTGTGCTTTTCGCAAGCTTTTTTAGGGAGATAGACACAAAAGATTGGTCTAGTTCGAAAAGCTGAGTTTTTTATTTCACATCTATAGCCTCCAACTTTGGGTGTGCATAAGTAGATTAGTTTGAGTATATCTCACGCAAATTATCATGTAGAATGTATTTGTATACTTATTCAACTTTATGCAAGTGTCTACTTGTGCACACTCAAATATAAAGGACATAGAGGCTAATTGAATCCAAGATAACGGACTTATGTATTATGGGGGTGTTTGGATTGTAACGTCTTAGATCTTAAGCTAAGACCCAAGTCGTTCCTCGTAAGTGTATGGGATCAATTTAATTACTTCTAATGTGGTGATATCAATTATTGGGTATTCAAAGTGGATTACATGTGGTTTGGAGTCATAAGAAATCTCTTACATTGAGCCAACACCAAAGGATTCTAATTGACAAAATTTCAGTATGAATTCGTATAAGGTTCAACTTTAAATAGTCATATCTCTTAGCACATAATGAATTAGGTGATCCACTACCTACCAAATTATAGGTCTTTAAATTATCTTTTCAATGCATCCAATTCACCTTATTTTGAGTTCGGAGTAAAAGGTTATTGTCATTTTATTGAACCTTACCAAATTTGTCAAATTTTATGATCCATCGAATATTTCGGTAACCCGCTGAATTGTCCAAAAAAGCTTTAGAATCTATTAAAAAGTGTGATCTAAGGGTCCTATTGTGCGATTCGCCAAATGGTTCGGTGATGGGACCCCTAGACCATGGGTTTTGACGTCGGGACTCGTTGAAATATCTTTTTTTACTCTTCATGATATTTTTACATTCCCAAAAGGGGTTTCCAACCCATTTAACCTAAATACACCTTCCTAAGATAATTTTCATGCCCAAATAACCTTTCCCTTCACTCATTCCAAATTTCTCTTTTAAGGAAGAAGACTCAAATCTTCAATTTTTTTCAAGTTTTTCATCAAATCCAAGATTCTCTTCAAATTTCTTCTCTATTTTGCTCTAAGGTATGTGGGTTTCTTCATCCATGGGCCCTTCCATCCATGGAATCTAAAACCCTTTCAACTCAATCAATAATTTTAAGGTTTATTTTATTATGGGTACTTCCTATTCCTAATTATACACATTATTCAAGTTAGAAATTGTTATCTATTGATTTTAAATGCATGAAATGAATGGATATTCATAAACCCTTTACATTACATATTGGGTTGATGAATTCTTAAACGGATTTTGTTAAATCTTTATCCAAATGCTATTTTTTTATCTAAATTATAAAAATTATGTTCAAATGAGTATTTAATGCCATCCAATTGCATAAATTGATAGATTTTGGAAAATGTCTTATCTTAACTATTATGGGTCTTTAATCTCATCATAGACTATTTAAATTATGATTTCAAATGATATATTCTCATGATAAGTATGCAAATTTATGAATATTATGAGCTGACAAGTATGTTATGAATTCATGAAAAATGCTATGAATGTTATGCAAGATTATGAGCCCTTTGATGTTATGTTATACCCTCTTGTGAAAGGAAAATGCTCACTTGAAGGGGTCCAAAATGTTAATGAGATACTCCTACTATGTAATTATGCTCTACAAGTTATTCATGTCATGATTATGCTTATGTTATGGATTTTGTGGGACTAGACTTAGCACTGAATAGCATTTAGAGTGTGAGACTATCCCCAAGGGCCCTTATATAAAGTTTTACTTCCCATAACTATGTACCACCATAAGTTATCATTATTTTTCCTAAATGGGCTTATACTAGTGAATCCAACTAGGTCAAGTGACCCACAATGTGGGGTATAATTTACCTTGGGAAGTAGACCACTCCTTTTTCAATGTGGATGCATCATCAGAATTCCATGTAGTGCTCGCATGGTCTTAATGTCATTTAAGGTCTCTTCCCACATATGTACACTATGCTATAAGATTATTTTTACCTTCCATGCATATTTTGACTAAGGCATTGATCATTCACGTCATATTGAGCTTATTTCTATTGTATATGATTATGCATCTTGTGTATTATGGCTTATGATTTTTAATTGTATTGCGCCATGTATACTTAGTACATTCTAAGTACTAACGTATACATTTTCCTATATAATCTAACCATGTAGGGACCGGAGAACCTATTCATTCACCTTCTCGTGGCTAGTACGATCTATTGAAGACTTGTTTGTGGTGAGTCCTCCATTCTGAGGACAACACCTATTTTTTATCTTCCTTATGTTAAGACATTATTATCTTGTTGCTTTACTTTTGAGGGTGAGCCAGGGACATGTCTTGGCCCCTGTCCCACTATGATTAGAGGTATTGTTGGATGACATGATATGTATGATCTTTGTGATGCTTATGTATATATGAAGACTTTCCCTTAGTCCTTATCCCATATTTTGTTATTGCTTATGGTGTATTGGCTTGTTAGTGAAATTCATAAGTCTCTACTTCCTATAGAGTGTGTCCCATGCTCCCTTTTCGTTAGATTTATTTGATGTAATTGAATGGTGGAAATTCTTTATCCCTTGTCTTTATAAAGTGCATCCTAATTCTCAAATTCCTTTAGTACTAATTGTTGATGATTGATCCACGCGTCTTTACCAAGGATATGCTTATGTATGCTATAAGGCTTTTTTGGAGTACCCTTGCATTCCTCATTTGTCATGTCGCATCTAGGCCCTAGGCTTGGGTCATGACAAACTTGGTATCAAAGCACTAGTTTTATAAAATGGTCCTCCAAAATCCAACATACCGCGTAGAGTAGAGTCTTGTTCATGATTATGAAGCGCACCATAATTATGAATAGGAGGCTATGAGGCATTTAGGAAATAACTTACTTCTTCATGATTTATATCGTGCGGTAGAGTCAAATCCTTTAAGGTTTATTCCTGATTCCTATCCTTTACGTTTCATAATATGTCTCAGACCCATCAAAATGGTAGACAAGATGGTGACCATCCCTTGCTTGATGATCAATTCACCAACATATATTTAATGTAGTGTTTCGCAATGTCATATGGCTATTGTCCAAAGTTATAACCGCTCAACTAAATCAACAGGCGGATACCCCCGGGACTAGAAGTGATAAGAAAGGGGAGAGGGAGACTAAGAAAGCCTGAGTTGATGGTGCTTCATCTTTTATTGGTGTTTCGGTGCTCAAGTCCAACAAGGAAAAATGGTTTTTCCCTATTTGTAAAGGACGTGGCAAGAAGCATCAAGTGAAGTATTTGGTGGGCATTGACGATTATTTTAAGTGTGGCGATATTGTACATAAGATGAGGGTTTATCCGATGATCTCCGAGGAAGGGAGAAAAAGGGATTAATGTAAAGGTAGACTTCCACATGCTAAGCTCTGTGATTGTTGTCACATCCCAAGCCTAGGTCCTAGACATGACACAATGAATATGGAACCCGAAGGAACCCCAAGAAAGCCTCTAAGCATGAGAATGCACATCTTTGGTTACGAAAGCATAAATAAACACCAAGAAAATAATTCTAAAGGAAGCGGGGCTTTGGACTCAATTTGTGGGGATATACAGGAGAAAGAGATTTGCATGATCACATAACAAGCAAGACTAAAGAGAGGGTAAGTATGACTCACGCTATAGGGATGATAGGGGCTTAGGACTTCCATCACATGCCATCAAATTCAACAATACATAAAGGGATAGTAACTAAAGAAAGTCTTGCATAATTACATAAGCATAATAGGAGTCAAGCTTATCACATATACTTATCCAACAACACCTCTAACATGAGTGAAATGGGGGCCAAGACATCTCCCGGTCTCACCCTCAAAAGTAATTGTTCAAAAGTAAACAAGTCTTTAACATAGCATGAAAGGAAATGGTTGTTGTCCCCGAAATGAAGGACTCACCAATAACAATCTTCAATCAAGTCATCTAGCCACGTGAAAGAGGATGAATAGGTGCTTCAATCCCTACATGGTTAGATCATATAGGCAAAAAAATATGTGTTAGTACTTGGAATGTAGTAAGTATGCGGGGTGAAATGCAACAAGAGAACATAATCCACAACTAGACAAGATGCATAATCATATTCAAAGGATATATGCTCAATATGACATGAATGATAAATGTCTTAGTCAAAACATACATGGATAATAACCAAATCACATGACGTATCATACATATGTGGGAAGGGACTATAACAGACATATAAGACCAAGCGAGCTACTACTTGGAATCGCGATGTTCACTCCACACCAAAAAAGGAGTGGTTTACTTTGCCAAGGTAAACCATCCACTCACCTTACAATACCACTTTTTTGGAGAGTGTTACCAAATATTCTTACCTTATGGCATAGCCTTTTCGATAGGTGTCACAGAATATCCTTTCCTTAAGACATAACATTTTCGGTAGATGTCAAGAAATATCATTATCTTACAATATAGCTTTTTCGGTAGGTGCAAGACCATATAGGAAGTCAATATCACAAACCTATGGTGGCACATAGTTTAGGGACAATGGCTACCAACCATGGTCTTCTCGGTGCTAGGTCATCAATCTTATGGAATACTCAATTCATATGCATAGTCATATCATACATAACTTTATAATTCATAGTAGTATCATAGGAGTAGCTCATCAAAATTATCACATCATAGCATCAATAAAGGGTTTCGTATCATTCATAACTTTCATAACATTCTCATGAGCTCATAGCATGCTTAATAGCTTTTCAACATTCATAATTCATATATCTTGCTATAAGACTTTCATTAACATAAGAGACTTATCATATAGCTTTAGTCAAAACATGGTGGGTATGTGTACATATGCTTAAAATCATGCAATTCAAGAGTAAAGAACACGAGGGGAGTAAAATAAAGTCATTTGAGAATCATTCAAAATAACCCATCAATATTGTAGTAAAACCCCCAATTTGGATGTCATGGAATCCATTCAAATTTACATAATCTTTTCATGCCTTTCAAGATATCATAGCATATAAGGCTTTAGTATCATAAACATTTCATAATCTCATTTTTTGATAAAATCCCATACATTAGTAGACCAATATCCAATAATTTTTTGACATATTTCATGCATAAGAATAATAATAGAAATTACCTATAAGAAATTAGTCCTTGAAATCAAGTAATTTAATGAAAATGAATTTAGGGACTCCATGGGTGGAATGACCCATGGATGGAAGACCCACATACCTTAAACCTTGAAATCAATGAAGAAAACTTGAGGAAGCTTAAAGGACTCACTTGAGTTCTTGAATTCCAATGAAAGTTCTTGAGAATTTTAAAATTAGATGAGGGATTTTGGTGAGGATTAGAGAGGATTTTAAGAGTGTTAGAGTGAGAATTAGGGCTAAAAATGGTGAAATAAAAGAGAAATCCCGTCTATAAGGGTGTTGGGTTATGACCCAATTACCCTTACTTGAATCTATCAAAGTTAAAAAAAAATTACACTGTCCCGGAGTAAAGGCGCGTTGTGTTTGTTTCCCTCATAGTACATTTTTGTGCGAAGTTCAATTTTCCTCTATTTTAGCATAGGAATGAGTTTAGTCCATTCTTGTACTATTGAGAAACAAGTATGCGACGCAGATTGGTCTCACACTCTTTTGGTTTAGGTCCAAATCACCCAAGAAATTATTTTTCGATACGGTTCACCTAAAAATCGAAGCAAACCCTATACCAACACAAGTTTGCCTCCTGAAAAAGAATACGAAGTTGGATTTGCAGAATAACGCACACAATTTATGATATTCAAGAAATACACCCTAAGGACATTTCGAGTAGAGTGGGTCGTGCTACATTAGTGGTTGTCTCCAACAAGGTCGAGAACCATCTCAAGTTGCTCCCTAAAGGTTGGCTAAGGATAGGGTTCCCACCCCTAAGTTTCTAGTTGGTAGTGCCAAGAGTGGTGGTTCTACTATTCCTAAGTGCCCAAGGTATGGGAAAAACCATAGAGGCATTTGGTAGAGAGGATAGAGTGCTTGTTTTGGTTATGGAAAAATAGGGCACAAAATCCCCGAGTGTCCTAATGTTGCTACCAAATGTAGGGAAGGGTGTCATCAAGGTCAAATAGTTCCAAGAGGGCAAGTGCAAGAAGGTGTATAAACTCTAGGAGGTGATCCATGTGGTGACCGATTATATGCTTTACATGTTGAGCAAGAGGTTGAGGAGACTCCTGATGTTGTCAATGGTATGATAAAGGTTTATGATGTGTATGCTTTATTGGATTCGGGTGCCATTTTATCTTTCATTACCTCATTCAGTGCTAGTAGATTTGGTATGTGTCCTGAATTATTGGGTGAACCATTTTTGGTGTCTACTCCTATGGGTGAGTCTATTGTTGCTAGAAGAGTCTACAAGGGTTGCCCCGTGTCCATATTACATAAAGTTTTGCCTTGTGATTTTGTTGAACTTGACATGGTAGATTTTGACATTATTCTTGGGATGGATTGGTTACATGTATATCATACTTCCATTGATTGTAGAACTCATAAGGTTAGGTTTCAATTTCTTAATGAACCCGTCCTTGAGTGGGAAGGTCATGATTCGGTGGTTAAGGGTAGGATTATCTCTTGCCTTAAGGCTTAGGAATTAATTGCTAAGGGTTGTATTTATCATCTTGTGATGGTTAGAGATTTTGAGTCCCAAGTTCCTCTTATTGAGTCAATTTCGATGGTTAGTAGTTTTCTGATCTTTTTTCTGATGAGCTCCTCGGTGTCCTTCCTGCAAGGGAGATAGATTTTGGCATAGACCTCCTTCCCAATATTCAACCTATTTCCATTCCTCCCTATCGAATGACCCCGGTAGAGTTAAAAGAATTAAAGGATCAACTGAAGGACTTATTGAAGAAGGGATTCATAAGGCCTAGTGTGTTTCCATAGGATGCATGTTGCAATATGTATTTAGCCAAAAAGACTGCATCTAAGGCAACGGAGGTGGCGGGAGTTTCTAAGGGATTATGACATGGGTGTGATATACCACTTTGGGTGAAGCTAGTGTAGTGGCTGACGCATTAAGTAGGGTGTTCAAGGAGAGTGTAACTCATATTGATGGTAGAAATAAGGAGTTAGTAAAGGAGGTTCATCAAATGGCTAGGTTGGGAGTTAGGTTGGATGAAATTGAAGATAGAGGTGTGGTGGTTCTAGATGGTTCCAAATCTTCCTTCGTTAAAGAGGTCAAATCCAAGCAAGACCTTGATCCTTCTTTATTTGAATTGAAAGCATTGATAAAAGAGGGTAAAGTAGAGGATTTCTCCCAAGGGGGAGATGGTGTTCTTAGACACCAATGTTGGTTGTGTGCGCCAAATGTTGATGAGTTAAGGGACTTGATTTTGGAAGAAGCCCATAATTTATTCTATTCCCTTCATCATTATTCTACAAAGATGTATACGGATTTGAGAGAAGTATATTGGAAGGGTGGTATGAATAGAAACATTGCAAGGCTTGTAGTTGGATATCAAAATTACCAATAAGTCAAAGTTAAACATCAAAGATCGGGTGGGCTAGCCCAAGACATAGAAATCCCTACTTGGAAGTGGAAAGAAATTAATATGAATTTTGTGATTGGTTTTCCTAGGACCAAGAAGCATTTTGATTATATTTGGGTTATTGTTGATAGAATGATAAATCGGCTCATTTCCTACCGATTAAGATAACCTATGGTGCTGAAGAGTATGCTAAATTGTATATCCATGAGTTGATTAGATTGCATGGTGTTCCATTGCCTATTATTTCGGACCGTGGTGCCCAATTTACCTCTCACTTTTAGAGATCTTTCCAAAGAGGCCTTGGAACTAAAGTCAAGCTTAGCATGACATATCACCCACAACAGATGGTCAAGCAGAAAGGATCATTCGAGTCCTTAAGGGCATGCGTGTGTTGGAATTCAAGGGTAGTTGATACATAAGTTTGAAATTCCATGAAAATGATGTTTAAATTAAATTAATACATTAATGTGGGGCTGAAATTTACTTATTAACTCTTTTCAAGCGTATTTCCATCACATTCGAGGACGAATGTTCCCAAGGGGTAAATATTGTAACGCCTTAGACCTTAAGCTAAGACCCTGAGTCATTCCTTATATGCGTATGGGATTAACTTGATGACTTATAATATAGTGGGATCAATCATTAGGTATTCAAAGTGGATTACATATGGTTTGGGGTCATAAGACATTTCTAACATCGAGCCAAGACCAAAGGATCCCAATCTGCTAAGTTTCGGTATGAATTCATATAAGGGTCAACTTCAAGTGGTCATATATATTAGCACATAATGAATCAGGTAACCCACTACCTACCAAATTATATGTCTTTGAATTAAATTTCCAACACATCTGATTTTGCCTTATTCCAAGTTTGGAGTAAAAGGTTATGGTCATTTTACTAAAGTTTGATGAATTTGTCAAATTCGATAATCCGCCGATTTAGATCACCAAATTATCTCGAAAAGCTTTAGAATCTGTCAAAAAATGTGGTTTAAGGGTCTCATTCAGTGATCCGTCAAATGGCTCAGTGATGGGACCATAGGACCATCGATTTTGATGTCGGGAGTCATTGAAATGTCATTTGTTTTACTCTTGATGATATTTTTACATTCTCAAAAGGGGTTTTCAACCCATCTAACCTAAATACACCTTTTTAAGCTTGTTCTCATGCACAAATAACCTTCCCATTCACTCATTCCAAATTTCTCTCTTAAGGAAGAAGACCTAAATCCTCCATGGAAGAACAAGCTTCAATTTTTTTCAAGCTTTTTTATCAAATCTAAGATACTCTTCAACTTTCTTCTCTATTTTTCTCTAAGGTATCTGGGTTTCTTCATCCATGGGTTCTTCCACCAATGGAATCCAAAACTCTTTCAATCCAATCTTTAATTTCAAAGTTTATTTTATTATGGGTACTTTCTATTCCTAATTATATGCATGATTCGTGTTAGAAATTGTTATCTATTGATTTTAAATGCATGAAGTGAGTGGGTATTCATAAACCCTTTGCATTACAACATTAGGTTGATGATTTTTTAAATAGGTCTTGTTAAATCTTTACCCAAATGTTATATTTTGATCTAAATCATGAAAATTATCTTTAAATGAGCATTTAATGTCATCCAATTGCATGAATTGATTGATTTTGGAAAATGCCCTATCTTAACTATTATGGGTCTTTGAATATGATCTTGAGCTATTTAAATTATGATTTCAAATGATATATTCTCATGATAAGTATGCCAATTTATGAATATTATGAATGATTATGGGTTGTCAAGTATGTTATGAATTCATGGAAAATGCTATGAATGTTATGCAAGATCATGAGCCCTTTGATGTTATGTTACACCCTCTTGTGAAAGAAAAATGCTCACTTGAAGGGGTTAAGAATGTTAGTGAGCTACTTCTACTATGTTATTATGCTCTACAAAGTTATTTATGTCATGATTATGTTTATGTTATGTATTCCGTGGGACTAGACTTAGCATCAAATAGAATTTAGAGTGGGGGACCATCCCCAAGGGTCCTTATATAAAGCTTTACTTTCCATAACTATGTGCTACCATAGGTTATCATTATTTTTCCTAAATGGTCGTGGATCCAACTAGATCAAGTTACCCACAATATGGGGTATGATTTACCTTGGCAAGTACACCACTCTTATTTTGATGTGGAGGCAACATCGGGATTCTATGTAGTAGCTCGCATGTTCTTAATATCGGTTAAGGTCTCTTACCACATATGTATTCTACGTTATGAGATTATGTTTACCTTCCATGCATTTTTTACTAGGGCATTGATCATTCACGTTATATTGAGCTTATTTCCATTCATATGATTATGCATCACTTCTATTATAGCTTATGATCTTTTGTTACATTACACCCCGCATACTTAGTACATTCCAAGTACTAACGCATACTTTTGCCTACATAATCTTACTATGTAGGGATCAGAGCTCCTATCCATCCACCTCCTCGTGGCTAGAATGATCTATTGAAGACTTGCTTGTAGTGAGTCCTCTATTCCGAGGACAACACCCATTTTTTTATCTTGCTTATGTTAAGACATTATTATCTTGTTACTTTACTTTTGAGGGTGAGCCAGGGACATGTCTTGGCCCCTGTTCTACTATGATTAGAGGTATTATTGGATGACATGATATGTATGATCTATGCGATGCTTATGTATCTATGGAGACTTTTCCTTAGTTCTTATCCCATGTTTTGTTGTTGCTTGTGGTGTATTAGCATGTTAGTGAAATTCCTAAGTCTCTACTTCCTATAAAGTGTGTCTCATGCTCCCTTTCCCTTAGATTTACTTGATGTGATTGAATATTGGAAATTTCTTATCCCTTGTCCTCATAGAGTGCATCATAACTCTCACCCCTTAGTAATAATTGTTGATGATTGATCCACGCTTCTTAATCGAGGATGTGCGTATGTATGCTATGAATCTTGTTTGGGGTACCCTCGGGTTTTCCATTCACCATGTCGCACCTAGGCCTTAAGGCTTGGGTCGTGATATGAATTGACTTCTTTTAAGTGAATTATAAGTTAAAAGCTTAAAAACCATAAGTTAGGGCCCCCTACTTTTGGCTTTTGATTTTTTTTTTGTACTTTTTCAACTTTAAAAAAGTATTTTTAAACATTTTTGGGTGTCACCAAACACTTCTAAACTTAAAAAGTGCTTAAAAGTCAAAAGCCAAAAAAAAAGTCAATCCAAACATCCACTATGTCTATTCTTATTCTCTAGTATCTATGTTTTTTGTCTAAGAATTTTTTTATAACCATAATTCATATTGTATTTTTTAAGAAAATAGGAAAAATGGTCAAAAATACCTCTGAACTAGTTGAAATGGAGTAGAAATACCCTTCCGTTACGTTTTGGCTCAAAAATATCCCTCAATTAAATTTTTGGCTAAAAAATACACCTCTCTCTAACGAAAACAAAAAAGAATCAAAAATACCCATCGAACTATTAGAAATGGAGCAAAAATACCCCTTGGTTAGATTTTAATTCACAAATACCCCTCCCTTAAAATTTTACAAAAAATACCTCTTTCTAATGAAAATGACACCATGCATGTTATGTGGACAAAAAACGTCACATGATCAGTCCACACGAAACTCCATTTAGGGACCCAAAAAGGTTTTCTCCTCGAATATTAGTCCCGAGACTAACTTTTTTATGTCAAAAGGGACTGTTATTTCACTTGCAAACGTCTGAAAAAGTTGATCTCTGAATGATAACATTGATTCATTCTCGTTATAATTGTTGCCTTCTCCTTCAATCAGTTTCTCGAGTTCAATGGGATCCAATTCTTTAAATTTCCCGAACCTACAAAGCTTGTACATAAATTGTTGTGCTTATTTAGCAATGTAACACAATTAATATAAGTTATCATTTTCAAGAGATAATTCATTTGCAACTATAAATAAAAGTTTTTTTTAATATAGCAAGAATCTGAACAACTTAAAGTCTGACAAAAAGTGATTTGAAGATGGGTTGGAGTTGAATTTTTTAATGAAAAAGGGAATATTTTAAATAATAACTTTAAAATTTTAACAGAGAGGTATGTTTTAGCTGAAAACTAACGAAGGATATTTTTGCTCTATTTTTAATAGGTAAGGGGTATATTTGGCCTTTTTTTTGAATTTTTGTTAGGATGCGAGGTATTTTTGAGCCAAAATATAACAAAAGGGTATTTTTGAACCAAAACATAATTGAGGGTATATCTGCTCCATTTCAAATAGTTTGGGGGTATTTTTTTTCCTTTTTCCCAAAAAAATATTATGAAATATATCTTTACTTTTATAAACTATTTTTATATTACTTGCATCGGGATATGCTATAAGGTTATCACATTATACATTTTGTTAAAATTAGTAAATTTATTTTTTATTCAATTTATCTAGTTCATTATAAATCAATATTAGCTTATATAATCAATTAATATTTTACTTTTTCTGGATGAAATTTATTTTTTTATAAGAAATTTTTTATATAAATTAAATAATAAAAAATACTGTAATTTTAAAGAAGTATAAGAAAAAAAATAGAAATTGATATTACAGGGTAGAATAGATATTTTGAAAGTCAATTAAGTAAATAAGGAGATAGAGATATTGAGCTTGGTAAGTTGACACACTCCGAAAGTCATCGAGATTTTGATTATTGTAGGGGTTTCAGAGTTGAGGAGGTTAGACGTGCTATTAGTAGGATGAAAAGAGGGAAGACAATCAGACCCGATGAGATTCCAGTAGATTTTTGGAAGAACATGGTCAAGGATGACATAGAGTGATTGACTAGACTGTTCAATGTTATTATAAAGACTGCCAAGATGCCTGATGAATGGAGAAAAAGTACAATGATTCCATTGTACAAGAACAAGGGTGATATTCAAAATTATAACAATTATAGAGGTATCAAGTTGTTAAGTCACATAATGAAGGTCTGGGAGAGAGCGGTGGAAATGAGGGTGAGAAAAGAAGTGTCTATTTCAGAGAATCGGTTCGGATTTATGCGGGGGTGATCGACTGTTGAAGTAATTCATCTTGTTCGAAGATTAGTGAAGAAATATAGGGAAAGAAAGAAGGACCTCCATATGGTGTTCATTGATCTCGAGAAGGCCTATGACAAAGTTTCGAGGGATGTCCTGTGGAAGTGTCTAGAGGTGAAAGATGTTCCAATGGTATATATTAGGGCGATAAAAGACATGTACGCCGAAGCCAAAACTAAGGTAAGAATGGTGAGGGGAGACTCAAAGTATTTTCCTGTTGAGATGGGACATCATCAAGGATCTGTGTGGAGCCCTTATCTATTTGCCTTGGTGATGAATGAGCTGATGCGGTTTATTCAGGAGGAGGTACCATAGTGTATGCTATTTGTATATGGTATAGTACTGATTGATGAAACTCGGACTAAAGTTAATGATAAATTGGAGGTTTGGAGACACGCTTTGAAATCTAAAGGGTTCAAGCTGAACATGACCAAAACAGAATACTTGGAGTGCAAATTAAGTGTTGCGAGGGATGAAGCAGACATTGATATGAGGCTTGTACTCAACTTATTCCCAAGAGAGAAAACTTTAAATACCTTGGGTCCATCATCCAGAGTAGTGACAATATTAACGATGATGTCACACATTGTATTGGGGCAATATGGACTAAATGAAGGCTTGCCTCTAGTGTACTATGTGATAATAAGATACCACCTAAACTCAAAGATAAGTTTTATAGAATGGTGGTTAGACCATCTTTGTTATATGGGGTGGAGTATTGGCCAATCAAAAACTCACATGTTCAGAAGATGCAAGTTGTAGAGATGAGGATGTTGCAATGGATGTGTGGTCATACTAGGAGTGATAAGATTATGAATGAGACCATTCGGGAGAAGCTAGAGGTGGCCCCTGTGATTGATAAGATGAGAGAAGTGAGACTGCTATGTTTTGGACATGTGTAGAGAAGAAGTACCGATGCTCCTGTTAGGAGGTGCGAGAAAGTTGGATTTACGTGTTACACGAAGGAGTAGAGGTAGATCGAAAAAGTATTGGGGGGAGGTGATCAGACAATATATGGCGAAGCTTGATCTCACCGAAGGGCATTACCTTAGATAGAAAGGAGTGGAGGTCGCAAATTAGAGTAGCAGACTAATAGGTTAGTAGGATTAGGTTGATGTCTGGACTTGGGGTATAGTAGAGTAGTAGGACTAGTCGTGTTTTTATATCCTGGGTTGTCATTATTCGTCATATATATGTTGATTTTTATCGTACTTACACACTATCATGTACTTTCGTTATTAGTTGTTCTTCCTGTTTCCTTTTCTTTTCCTTTCCTTTCCTTTTTTTTCATATCTAGTTTATTCTGCTTATGAGTTTTTGCGACGAGGGCTCCCAGGAAACAACTTCTCTACCTCTGAGGTAGTGATAAGATCTGCGTGCATTCTACCCTCCCCAAACCCTACTTATGGAATTCCATTGAGTATGTTGTTGTTATAATTAACTTAATGAGGAAAATAATGACTATTTCAAAGTTAAAGGGGAAATTTGAATTTAAAGTAAAGTTGGTTCACCCATTAGATACAACTATGCAAGTGTAATGTGTGTTGGATGTGCATATGGTACCAATTTGTCAAAAAAAAAAAAAAAACTAAAATGAAGGTTAAATTTGAACACCCAAATAGATAATTTTGGCTTTTATTTTTTTTATTTTTCTTTTACAGAAGATGATTTGGCTCACCCAAACCCTCCTAAGCCTTTTCTTCTCCGTCACCTGTCCCCGACTCGTGCATCTCTCTCTGCAACAGTTCTCATCAATAGCTCTCCGAACCCTAAAACTTTCTGGCTTGTGCTTCGTTTCTCAAATCCACATTCACTCTCATTTGACTCTTTTGTTTCACTCTCTCTCCTTCTTCTTCTTTACCGTTCGATTCATTTCTCTGTATCGATCCTCTTTCTGACACATCTCGACAAGGCCATGGCAGAAGGAAATCTTGATCTTCCTGACGATATCCTTTCCTCCAAGACCTCCGATCAGTCCTTGACCCCCAAAGGTGCTCTATATTTTGTTTCCTTAAATTTTACTTTTTTTTTAAATTTTGATGGACGATTGACTAATTCTTAGTTTAGGGTTCGTTGATCTTATATTTGAATCTTGAAGTGCGATGCTTCAATTTTGACGCAACTTGAATTCATGGCCTTCAGATCAGGCGCTATGTTGCAATGCCTACTTGGTTGTCTGGATTTGCTTTCCTTGAGATTTCGAGGAGAAAATTGATGTCAAATTCTTCCCTTTTTGTTCTATTGTGAACTCATCAAAGTATTTGAAAATGCCTCACAGTGTAGCACTTGACTAACTGACGAGGGATTGCTTCTGAACATTTTAAGATTAATAATTTATGGGTTTTATTTATCTGTAGCAAGTTGTTGGTTTTCTCACTAAAATGTCATATTCTACTATCTGCATACATATAGGTATATTCAGCCCTGTAGATTTTCACTATCCATCTTAGTGTCTTTTTATTTGTTTACTTCTGGAGTAAGATTTTGGTCCCATTTTTGTCATATTTTACAGTTGCTATCTGCAGGTAATGATGACAACAAGCCTTTCATGGGCCAGCTTGATATTTCCAAAGGTATTTGTGTTCATTTTTAT